>OENM01000408.1:0-19564 GCA_900239745.1 Rotaria magnacalcarata | reverse complement strand
GGGGAAAATACGGCACGTAAAACGGGCCGTATTTGTATCGTATACGACCGTTTACTGATCGTTTTCTTCGATTGGTGAATGGCATTTTGAGCAACGAATACGAAAGCTAAAAGAAAAAAAGTACACATAATCATCTATTCCAATATTTATGCCAAACTAATCAATATAAATGATTAGTTTAAGATACAAAATATAGATAATTTCTATTCCAATCAGACATGCAAACTATAGCGCAGTTCGATTTTTAAAAACAACTTTATTTTGGTTTGTGAAAAATCTTAGAACAATGGAAAAGCAATTTAAATCGATATTTAAGTTAACTAGAATGTTTTCCTCATCAGGAATATTCTACAATGCTCAAAATAGGAATGCTTTTTGCCATCTATAAAACTTCTTTCTAGCGGCGGCAAAGTTTTCATAATTGCGCAGTGTCGACGATCAAATTTTTCGAAACACCCGTCCTGTGATGGTTGTAGATTTCAATTAACAAACTACTTGGTACCGAAATATTTTCATGAAAGATATTCGTCTAGTATTTTTTAATTTTTAGGAAAGAGCTAAAGCAGTGATAGAAATTTCTGAGAGTAATGATACAATAAATAACAAAATTTGTAAGCTCTACTGGTTCTTTCAAGAAATTAGTAAGTTAGCTGAATGATTTAAATGTATTTGTGAATAGTTTTCAGTCTTAAATTTTATGAGTCTTCGTTTAAAAGTGAATCAGCATTGCCAATTCTAATAGAAGAAAAAGACAAGCCCTCTATAATACGGTTCTTGAAATGATGTATTCAGTTACTGCATCGTTATGGAGTCAGAAACAACTGATTTTGCTGACACATATTTGAAGTTCCTGATATTGCTTCAGGCTATTAGAAACTACTCGAACCTTTTGAGAACGAGCGACCAGAAATTTGCGCTCTGATATTTTGTTCCTCGCATAGCTTTTACAAATGTTAACGTTTTTCTTTTTTCTTTGCAATAATAAAGATGTTAACATTTTATACGCTAGTTCTTCCCTTAAATGTTATTACTTGTACTTTTCTTATTGTCAAGTCTAGAGATATTAAATTCTCGCATTCAACTAGTTACAATCAGACAATAATTATTGTCAATGTTATTATCTCGAATGTTGACAGTAAGAAGGAATATATAATCCTATCTTCAACAGGTTATTTGCATGTAATAAAATCACAGACAAATATTCATATGTGATGATGAAATCGAATATACGGGGTAGAAAGTTTCAAAATCATATGAAACTCAGCGATCGTTTTTTTGTTATTCTAAGAAAAATTTTGAATATCACTTTGAAATATAGCTAAGTAAATTGGCGGTAATAAGTCGTTTTACACCATTGAGCTTGTAGTTGTCAAGAAAGATGCTGTGCTATTTTGACCTATTAAAGAGAAACCTTCCGAATCATTTGAGAGTTGGAAAACTTCAAAAGATGTAAAACCACTCGTTTCATCTTGGCATCATATTATTAATTAAAAACACCTTGTATTTTCTCATTCGACAATGCGTATGTTCTCAGTACTTGAGCAGGACCGGTTTTAATAAGTTGCTCTTCATATACGCAAGCAAACAATGATCCAGTCGCATTTGGTTACTAGAATATATTTAACTGATGTTTTTGTCTAGTAATCAAGTTTTCGAGGTTTCTGTTGTATTCAGGAGAATGTAGTGGATGATAGTATCACGAATTACAGGATACATGCTCGCAATCAGATACCTTCACTTTTGAGTACATGATTTTATGAGTAATCTGTTTTACATACTACTTTCTGTAAATTAACAAAAGATGCAGTTCAGAACTACGCTACCATTGGTAGCAAACTTCTTTACGATCTCAACTTTTCTGCTTTCTTCATCTCAAGAGATAGATAAACATACAAACAGCTTTAATTTCTGCATTCAAATAAATTTCAATTAGCCAAAAGACATCTGATTCAAGTGTGATTAAAAGTTAGTCATAATTCAGGCGATATTCAACTCTACCCATTTCGCCATCTGTGCAACCGATCAAAGCTTCTTCCAATTAAGAACATAAAATTATTGACGTACAAAATCATACCTATCAGGAGTTATCTAGTTAAAATAGATTATTCATTGTAACTTGATCTTTCTGAAATCAATAGTGCGGTAAATGAAAAATTTTCTTACTACATTGCCCTATTTTTCTGAAGTTCTCAGCCATATATTCATTATTGATTGGAATGAAATAAAGTAGCTTTATTTTGTACATACGCCCAATTAAACTTCTACTTTCGTTCGTACTATTCTCATTGTTCAAGGATCATAACTATTTTTTGCATATTAATCAAGTAAGTTCCCCGACCCCGTTCCGTTCAGAAGAAAATGTTACGGTAAATACATTTTAGTCAGTTCGCACGAGGGTTGACTGTTTGCGCGAAGATTTTGCCTTGCTCGACTATATAAATATGTATTCAATAACTAGATAAAAATCACACCACAGTAATATTGATTTTTCAAGAAGCCGATGCACAAGCTGAAGCTACAGTTTTCAGCGTTAAGTAGCATAATTCAAATCAGTTATGAAAAATCCAGTTAACATAGAACAAAAACCCCATGCAAGAGCAGAAAACGAAAATAACAATCAAATAATGACAGTTACGACTAGAACAAAATGATAATTCAGATATTAAAAAAATATTAGCCTGCTCTAAGAGAATGTTTTATCAACACTTGAGATGTGTGAGATAAATTGACAGTAATCGACAAAAGTAGTCATTTTTTATTGTTCTTTTTATCGATTGATTCCGTAGGTTCAGGTAGCCAGTAATCTAGTGTAAATAAAATAAGAATTAGATAAACAGTATGCAGTCATAGCCCTGATTATCAAAATTTCATGATCGATATGAATTGAGCAATGTCATTTTACAATAGACTATATGAAAACAAGTCTCTAGACCTCCAATATTCGGGTATTTTATGAATATCCCGGCAATCCCGAATCATTTTATTGAGTATTGACATTCCTATTCTCTACATAAGTATATTAATTTATTTTATTTCAGTAATATGAAACGACAAAACTAAGCAACTGAATTCAGGTGAGTAGTTACTGATTGCGATGGACCGGATGATTAACCACCTTTGATTTTGACGAAGAAGTCGAGAAAAATGAATTGAGCTCTACAGATCTATTTTCTTTACTCAAACGTATAGTTTATTATGAATTTAACAAGAGAAAAATGTTAAAGGTAAGTTTTTCAAATGCTTGGTTTCATGTTTGATTATTTACAGAGACCTTACAATCTGAGTCATGTTATAATGACGTGCGGAAACGCATGTTCTAGTTCACAAAAGAATGAAAGAATTTAAAAGCACAAAAGGTAGAACTTTTTTGTATTATCGTAAACCAATGATCCATGGATGATAGAATTACTAATCTAACTTCAGATAATAAATAAAGTATTTAAAGCTGATTTCTTTTGAAACTGTTACTTGCAATAAAAACACTTGTTTGATTATATGAAGTACTAATTTATAACACGCGCAAAACTCATGATAAATTCAGTTATCATACAATTAAATAAGTCGAGCTTCAGGCAAGCTCTCAGAAAATTAAACAATAAAAGAAGATCGCATAAAAATGATGAAGTAGATAAAAACAATTGATGAATATGAGCACTTTCATCAATTTCATTGCGTGATTTCGAGTAAAAATGAAATTCGTTACATTTACTTAATTACAATATCGTTTTTAATCAATAAAGTTGAAAAGCATTAACCTTTTTGTCTATTTTAGCACCAAAATACCATATTTCTGTTATTAAAATAGAATTCACGAAAATCACGAAACTGTTTTTTTAATGATTTGAAATCTATGGGCTTCACATCATGAAACCGATAACTAGAAAGTCTAATGGGAAAAATAATAAGACTTAATCAAACTGGATAGGTTATAATCATTACAATTATCTATACGACTATGACTAGCATGATTTTGAATTTCTAAGTAACATTAAGCAGTGTGGCATACTTTTATCTTACAGAGTGCATGAACTTTGAACGGTTAGAAATGAGAAGATTCAGATTAGGATCGAAACAGAATGCAACAGATAAACATTCAAATTTATTTTTGGAGTAACACAAAAAATATTTTATTCGCTTCTTTTTTTCAGTTTTAGTATTTTTCAAAGTTTTTCATTTTACCGTAATGTTTTCAGAATTCTTGTCGACCTGTCTTAAAATCTATGCTTAAAATACAACGGCATTATTTAGCTTACTATTCAGTAACAAATTTCGATACAAATTTAACATTATGTTGCTTGTTCACAAATAATATCACATGTTGCATCATAAAATTAGGTGTTTGATCAATATCAAAATGTGAGTAAAGTTTTATTTATGGAATAAACTTTAATATAGATTACATTTATACTCAAAACCAGTACAAAGTCTACTGTTGACCGTGTTTATTTTTCTGCTGATCATAACTCTCTATATAAACTACCGAACAGTTCTTAACTAATATTACGAGAGAAAAATGAGAGCTCTTTCAGTAGAAATGAACATTGTTTTTATTCACAGTATAGATACTGTCGATAACAAAACTGTCGGTACTTTATTCAAAAACTTGTGCCGAGCATTAAGGCATAATAGGAAGTCTTCCTTAGTAAAAGCATCCACTTCTCTAATATAAATAGTGTTGGCATTCTATAGGCATGCGCTTTTTCCGAGGTCCGTCTTCTTATCTTTATATGTTCTGAGCTTTCTCATCGTCTCGATTTATCCATTACTCACTAATATTATGCTGTTGTGCTTAAATGATATTGCAAGTAAAATTTTCAATGAACTCATACAAAAGTAAATAATAAAAACTGTCAGTTGAATTTATTTATCACAAACATAAGAAATAGATGAAAATAATCTTAAAAACATAATCGACAAAAATAAAACTGGATTAAAAATGAACGAACAACTAATTTTCCATATTGATAATCGAAATCAATCACTTTTTATAGCAAAATTGCTACAAAACAATAGAGTATTTTTTATTATACGAATGTATACTATAAATCTTTTACTAAATAATTATGATAATAAGTCCCTTTTCGAAAATCAAAAAGAGATGCGCATAACTTTCACAATAATTGAATATCTATTAGCAAACTTTCCAAACAAATATGAGAAAAACTTTAGCAAACCTAATCTATCGCGTAAAAAATGAAAAACCTCTTACCAAGAATAAAACGAATATAATCCAATCGACTTTTAGTTGAATCTAAGATAAAAATATACACATATATATATATTTATTTATTTATATATCAACGCAACGCTAAATGAGTAATTATTCAAATTATTACTACCATGAACAAAATTATAATAGATAACTCATCAAGCATCTTCATCTGTCGATTAGTAAGATCAAGACAATATATATATATATATCTGACATACGTATATATGATACTTGCTGCTTCATCTGGTCTAATTATTTCAGATAAATATACAGGATAAAACAATTCAAGCACATATCTTTCATGCTTTATCGATGTCTATCATGTATACAAGACGCTCATCTTTCTCAAGAAATGAACACGAAATACCCAGGTCGAACATTAAGACGACCTAGTACGACCGTAAACGGCCGCATACGACAACGTATTCTACCGTCTTATAACGTTTCCGATCGTGAAGCGCCGTAATTTGACGTTTTGGCATGTACCGTATTACGGCCGTATTTCACCGTGTCGTAAACGGTTACTAACAACCGTAATGTGGTCGGATATTTCAGTATCCGACCGTATACGATCGTTTATGGCACGATACAAAACGACCGTAATACGGTGCATACCAAACGGCCGTAAATTATGGTCAAACGGCCGTGTACGACACAAGTTGATCGACCTGGGTAGTTCAATTAGATAAACTACATAAAAATATTAGTGACTTTAAAGACATTGTAATATTCCTGTTCAAACTAAGTAGAAGGATGGTCCTATCTTGAGTGTAAAAATGTGGGTGAATGCGAATGTAGGCCAAGAAAAAATAAAACTCAAGCGAACCTCCACATAAGTGTTTAACTTTGGCGTATTTTATACACAACTCACACTATCACAGACTTGCTTCTTTGACTTTGAAATTTATCGAACTTTAAAAAAAGGAAACACAATGAATGCCTGATATGCCTACCTTTCTTTTCAAGTTTAATTTGTTTTGTTCTTTCTACTTCTTGTTTTGTTCGTTCACGTTCACATTCATATTTCGCTTTTTCTTGTTGCAAATCATATATTTTGCAAGCTCTAGTTTCTATATTTAAATAAAATATACAGGAAAACAGGAAAATACTTTTTTTCTAAGAGTTTTAAAAGTGGATATCTCTTACTTGATCAGCATTTAAACCGCGTGTTCTATTTGTTAAATGACTATGAAAGAAAATGAATGCAATGGATTAAGATTTTCAAGCATAATATTATAACATACAGATCATTTTCATCAATGGGATTCTCCATCGCTAGTCGGTAAGAAGACGAACGAGCGATTTGAACGAAAAAAAAAACATGTCTAGAAAAAAGAAGAAACCGCGCATAAACGGCTCATTTTCACAACCGAGGCCCATCTCATGAATGACTCTAGTGGAAATACTTTTATAAAGTTGAATACATTAATCACTCTTTGAAAAAGTCGCAATCAAAGTGGGGGTGTGGGTGTGGGTATTCTATTTTGTCGTTCATTCACCCACACCCACACTCACACCCGAAAAGAAGACAATTTTGTATCTACTCAACATATAACCCCTTCAAATTCGTATATTTCTTCGCTATGCACATCTTTATGAATCACTATTGATATAAAAATTGAGGAGTTCGAAATTTCCATAGAATAGAATGAAAAGTAAAGTGTAAATTTTCCTCAGCAAGTATCCGCTTGATATTTTGCTTTTATGAGCAAAGTGTAAAACAGAGTATCAAGTCGATGTCGCAAGTATCATGGATACTTTGTCACAAAGGCTGATACCTGCTGTTAGAAACGCTGCTTCGGAGAATAGCAGGTTCACCTTTATTGAACATCATGTGGTCCAATGAAACTTTCTAAATAAATAGATGCTGCTCACTATTTATTCTCTGAAATATACTAGAAAATTAGAATTGTTCTATCGATAAATAGAACAAAATAAAGAATAAGGCAAATATTATTACTGTCTGCTAAACATCAAAGCTGCGAGTAAAAATTCTAATTCTTTGTTTAATAAATATAGGAATTTATTTTAACTGAAGAAATTACAAGTATTTACAAAAAAAATAGAAAGAAAGATATTGCTACGAATACAACATTTGGAAAAATTCAGATTCATTGCTCTGATGGCGACGATTGATTTTCTGCGGGTAAACGTACACGTTCAGATCTTACTTCGAATGTGAGATTAACACCATTTGGAGTTCCATTTTCATTATCTGCGTTAGGATCATCAAGAATTGTATAATCTGTCATAAGAGATTCTTTCACGCATTTTTCGTGACAATAATCACATAAACGATGTTGCGAACTGAAAGGAAATACATAAGACTTTCTTGTGATTAAAAGAACTGTGAACAAACTTCGGAGTCGAACCTTGATGCCAATGATTTGCACAATAATAGCAAAATATCTTATGACAATGACGACAACGATACTACGAAATACAAAATGTTTTAAATAGAGAATCAATTGAAGAATATTTGTTATCGTACTTTCTTCCAAGTCCATCCAAATAATGTTTCACATTTTGAACAATTGAGAACATCATCTTCATGCATCCATTGTTTTGATTGTTCTTCTCCAAGCTTAACTTCAAATGAATAAATTGAGTTAAATAAATCCGCTTTTTCTCTAAAAAATCGATGTGAAAATAAAACAACTGAAATCAATCATTGATTATTCTGTTACTTAATCGCTTTAATTAATCTGCGTTTCATTTCTTCAAAATCGAGTGTTTTTTCATGAAGAGAAGCTTCAAGTTGTTCTTGAATTCTATTATATTCCAACTAAACGAATAACAAATGAATACAAGAATTTTTTTCTTTTTTTTTCCATTTACCTTTTCGTTTTCAAATGATATTCGTTTAGTTTCAAGTAATTTATTTGCCTAAATTCAATTGTTCTATTAATTATAGTCAATAAAATTGATTTAGTTTTACTTTTGCAAGTTCATTGTTTAAACATTCGATTCGTTTGTCTTGTTCAATTGAACGAGCTGAACGTTGATCTTGCTAAAATATGTGCGAACTATTAACTTATTTTTAGCAATAAAAAACTACGTACAATAGATTTCAACTGTTTGGTTTGTTCGTCGAATTTACGTTGTAATTCATTGAATACTTTATCTTTCGCGTCTAGTATAGTTTGATGTTTGGCTATTTCACGCTCATATTCTGTCAATTTCTAAAATATAATTGTTTTTTTTTATTTCAAAAAAAAAGTATTAGTGAGAAAAAATCAAATCTATATTTTCATTAACAGAATTTTAATATGGAGAAATAATATTCTGAAAAATAAAAAATAGTCTTCATACCCTAGCAAACTAGCCGAGCATTTGGACTTACTCTTTCAGGGCAGACGTTTTATTATGAAAAGAAAATTCATGTCTTACATTTTCTGTTGTTGTCCGTTGAATAATAAAACTAGATAGTTGAAAATTGAGGTTATTAACTTCATCTTGTAGTACTTCTTTTTGAAATTTGAGTTTCTCAGTTTCACTCTTGAATATACTTTCATCTATTAGCTTTTTATCATCGATTGTTTGAGTTATTTGATCATGTTTTTCTGTAGAACACTGAGTTTCAACATGGTTTGATAGTATTTTAGTATGATTCGACTGTAATTGTTGTTCCAAATGTTGACAACTATCAAAAGTAAAAAAAAAATTAATTGAAATGAAAATTCTTCACACAAAAAGAAATAATTACCGTTCTTTCCAATAACTCAAAGTATTTTCTGGATATTCATCAGTAGATGAAATTGAATGTGCTGAACTTTCATCATAAAATGATGATTCAAAGTTCTAAAACAAATTGTATTCATACTTGACAGTTAATATATTTATCTTTTACTTGAAATGATGATCCAGTCATAGGCGAAGTGGAAATCATCAAATGTGAAGGAAGACTGTCCTGAAATCAACTCTTACTTTTAGAGCAAAAAAAATTCAAAGACATTTTTATTTCATACCATAGATAAGAAACTTGATATACTACTTGTACGTAATCGTGATGTAGCATCCGAATATAGTTTTGAACGTAAATCCATTGATCTATTAAAGTAAACTTTAGTAAATTTAAATAAAAATATAAAAACATCACATTACTCTGCTGTCGGCCAACAAACATCAAGTTGATATTGTGCAGTTGAAAGAAGATCAAATTGAACATCATTTAATTGATAAAGTGCTTGAACAATACGATTCATATATATTGGTTTTGTCCAAAAGCAATCATCATTATAGAATTGACTAGAAAAACATGTTTTTTATATTATTTATTCTAAATTCAGTTCACCTCATAAGTTTAGTCATCATAAAACTTTGTTGTATAACATCACCTAAACGATGATTTTGTAAACAAAAACGAAGAAATAAACGACCACGACCAATCGAAGTTTTTACATCCTGAGTATTAAGTACATATAATACTGTGTCGTATAAGCCTTTACTTTCTTTAAGTGCAAGAGCGAGAAAATTCCAATAGTTCCGTTTATTATTCAGTAATGATCGTCGATCTAAAAATGATTGCCTATATCAAAATCATTTAAATAAACTTTTTTTAATACTTTTTAAATCAATTTGTAACAAATGTTCAAGATGTTGAAAAAATATTTGTAAATGCGTATTTGAATCATCAATCGGAGTCGATTGAAAATGATCAAGATCATTATTAGATGTTGTATAATCCGAATAGATTTTATTTCCTTTATCTAATATTATTAATGGTATAAGTTTTCTGTAGATTCTTTTTTTTATTAAATTTACCTTCAATCACTTCAATTGATCGTGATATGGAAGATAATTTACGATTATCTTGTAGAGACATTTTTAATAAATGACAACTGAAAAACAGCTCATGTGCTTTTATGTTTACCTATCATATGCTTCGGTCGTTTTCGATTGGTGATTGGGTATTAGCAATAAGAGGAAGTATGAGGTCACTAGTGATGCGGATGAAGCCAGCGTGCGTATACATTAGAACGAAATTGTGCTACCAACTAGTAGGCGAAAGTATGTTGCCAAGTGACTGATAACGGAGAAATTATTACAGATAAGCGAAAGAAATGATCGTTCTTCATCATCATCTATTGCCATTGCCTAATACTTATCGAATCTTGACAAGCAAATTTTATTATTCAATAACATATTGACAATAGTCAATACGATCATATAATTAATATACAGATATAATATGGTATTTTATACTAATTGACTAGATGAAAATTTAGTCAACGACTGGAAATATTTCGTTCATTTCTTATCGTTGACAACACCTCAAAACAAGTTTTCCATCAATGATCACTCTTTTGAAACACGTACAATAAGCTTATATAATATGAGCTAAAGCATTTATTGCATACGTTAAATAAAATGGTAATGACAGCATACAATAGTTCGTCACAATTCATTGAGCAGTTATCTTTATCTGTAGTCCTATACTGATTCATTCTTTTTCCTTTCAATCGTTATACGCAATATACGACAAAAAAGACCATGGGAAATTCAAAAAGCACTCGAAACTTTTTGGAACTGAAACGTCTTGAAGAAATCACAGGTATAAATCGACAAGAATTTTCCAAGATTCACGAAGAAATGAAACGTAAAAATGGTGATGAAGATGTAGTACTTATCGATCGAAGTGATTGTCGTCATTTTATCAATCGAGTAGGTGTTGGTGCTTATAACCAAAAGCAAGTGGATCGTGCATTCGAATTTTTTCTTCGTGATGGGAAAATGACAAGTGAACAACTCAATTCTTGTGTAGTGATGTTAAGCGAAACAATGGATGGTGTCGCCAGACTCACTTATGTCGTTGATACGCATAATCCAAAAGGTGCTGATGAAAATATTGTTACGCGTAAGTATGGACAAAGGATTTTGAAATATATCGCGGAATTTTATGATATAAAAAAAGCTACTGAACCTGCACAAGTTTGGACTCAGCTTTGTGGTGAAAATGATCCCACACAAGTAACACGAGATGAATTTATTAAATATATTAGTACAACTGCTCCATACAAAGATTTTTTGATTTAAATAAATAGAATTCATATTTTATGTTGTTGGCATAATTTTTTGTAGAAATAAATATCTTTGACACTTGACATATATGAAAGTTCTTTGATTCTTTTTTTGTTTTTTGTATTTTTTATCTTGATTCTAATTACATAGAAGCATGACATCTATCATATACTCCTATATTGTTCCTATAAATACCAACAATATTTATTGGTACACTTATCGAACGAATCGTCGAGTCAAGACACCTAACAAACTACAACTTTAGAAAGTTACACCAATTCAATATATCACTTTTAATAGCTTTCCTTATTGTTTTGTCTTAATATATGGCATCAGGTGATGGTGAAAACTACGAAGATAATTCATCAGGCTTTTTTGCTGATGACCTTGATCAACATGATACAGAACGTGATCTATATGCGATATTACACATAAATAAAGATGTATGAAACGTAGAAAAGTTCTAGATTAATCATTGATTTTTTTATTAAATATTTCATGTTTCTAGGCAGATGCTGTAACGATTCAACAAGCTTATCGTCGATTAACTCTTCTTTATCATCCTGATAAACATGTAGAACCTCGAAACAAACAATTAGCAATGGATCTATTTATTCAAGTTAAAAAAGCTTATGATATTTTAAATGATCCACAAAAACGAGCTATTTATGATGTTGTTGGTACGAAAGGTTTAAAAGCAGAAGGGTGGGAGGTAAATAGAATGTAATTTTTGTGATTAATATATTATTATTGCTGGTATAGGTTGTAAGCCGAACAAAAACTGCGCGTGAAATTCTCGATGAATATGAACGATTAGCACGAGAACGTGAAGAAAGACGATTCAATCAAATGACGAATCCAAGTGTAAATATAGTAAAATAATATTATTCAATATTGTTGATTGATTTTCTATTTAGGGTTCGGTACAAATGTCAGTAAATTTAACGGATATATTTGATCAGATGAATTCAAACGATGAAAATAGGTAATCTCAAATAAAAATGTGAATGTTTCTATTTTTTTTTATTGAGCTTAATTGTTTTGTTTTTCATTAGTGATTTTTCCCCGGTCGTTGAAATGACTGAATTTACAGTAGCACAAGGTATTGATATACCATTGACTAGTCAAGATACAGCAACAGTAACAGCTGTAGCAACAACGCGCAACGGACGTGGTACAGGATCTTTAACAACATCGTTTCGTCGTGTTCTTGCTGATCTATCGTGGTTTCGTGTATGCTTTTGTTTATTGTTCGTTCTTGCTTCTGTTAATTATAAAAAATTTCAGATTGATCTAAGTTTTGGTGAACAAAATCTAGCGGCATTTCGTTATTTTCGTCGTCTAACACAGAAACTGTAAGTAGAAAATTTTCATATACAAATCAAATCTCAAGTGACTCTATCGTTAGTTTAGTCAAGCAAGTGCAGCAGCTACATTCGGCCTTGCCGAGGGGGGTTCAACTATAATAACACCGAGTTTCTTATTTTCTGTCACTTATCAATTAACTCATCATTTATCAAGTAGTCTTCAATGGAAGACAGGTGCTGATTCATGCATGAAAGGTGGTCTTCATTATGATAATCAAACATTATCTGTATCGAGTGCTATTCAGGTAATTATATTTAAAAATAAATTGAACGATTGTTATATTGAATAAATTTCAGCTCGGTTTTGTTAATACATATGGTGCTATTGATGGTGTATATCGATTTCCTGATATATGCAATCTCCGATGTAGTCTCAAGTATACACTATTGATAGCTTATGTTTCTTTCTTTTAATGTTTCATTCAAGATTATTTGTATTTGGTCCATGGTTTGAATATGGTATTGATCGACAATTAACGAAATATACACATGGTTCTGCAACAGTAGCGGTCAGCTCAAGAATGGGTGTATCATTAAGATTAAAGTATGTTGATAGAAATTCAATCGACGATAAATTCGTTCTGAGAGGATTATAAAAGTCCAAATGATGACTAAAAACAACTGGAATGTCTCTAGCACTTCTTTCGAGTACAGATTAGAAAATTTCTTTCAGATGATTAGACTATAATTTGTGCAAGTTTGTAATCGATTATAAAACTTCGAAATTCGAAGTCAACCTCAGTCAGAAGACGAAAAATAAACAACTTACATAAGAGAGTCTTGTATAGTTCGAGGTGTTTTCTGATTCTACTACGAAGCAAAGAAAGAAATTTTATTTAGATTCACTCGTGGTAGTCAAGCGTTCACATTTCCATTACAAATTTCTCAAGATATTGTACCAAGTACTATATTCTACGCTACAGTTGCACCAACTCTTGCTTATCTAGTACTTGACCGTCTCATTATTCGACCATTCGCCAGATCTGAACAAGAAAAGTAAACCGATATTTCATTTACAGAATGTTTCAGTTATTTATTATTTCGTTTAGAGAACAAAAGAAACGCGAAGATGAAGCACGTGAAAAACAAGCTGAACGAAGACGAGAAGCAATCAATGCTCAAGAAGTACTGCGATCACTTGTCGATCAGATTAAAGATAGAGAAGGCCTAGAAGGATTAATTATACTAGAAGCACGTTACGGTCAATTAGGATTAACAACAACAAATGAGAATTCAATCAAAATTATTGATGTTACCGTACCATTACAAGTACTCGTAAAGGATTCAACATTAAAAATAGCAACAACAGTATCAAAATCAAACTTGACCGGTTTTTACGATCCATGCATAGGTGAAGAAAAGTCTCTATTTATTAAATATTCACTTCGATCACAGATTCACACTATTCTCTATAAAGATACTGATCCTGTTATCTTACCTAATAGAGGTAATCAAATTTATTTATTCTTATCGAATCAAATTGAATAATTTCTTTGCCTTTTCTTTAGATCATCTAGTAAGATGAAAACTTTCATCCGTCCAAAATTACTTATCCATATAGGTTGAATTATGCTTTCCTTTTCTTTGTTGATTTTGGTTTTTTGTTTTACAATAAACTCAATTTAGTTACACCTTACTTAATATCTCTAATACAATTCATTCGGGAAACTGTGTTTTGTATTTGTCATTTGTGTCAACTATTTACTTGCACTGTAATAATCTATGATTGAGTGTAAAGTCAATATTCTAATAGATGATGTTCATTGTGTGAATTATTTAACATTAGAGATTCTTACGAGGGACGGTCCCTGGGTGTTGACCCGGAGATCTCGATGAAACCTATGTGGGTTTGTCACGTCAAGTATTGGTATCTCAAATATAGAAAAATTAGTGGCTGAGACTAATCCGTTCAAAAAATAGGAGAATAAATATTTTTCCTTTCCGAACTATTAAACATCTGATATCTCATGAAGGATTTTAAGACTTTCTGCTCTTGGGAGTTTAATATCTCAGGAAAGAAACATGTTTTTGAGATGAAATTGCTAGGACGTTCTACTGATAAATATATCTGTCTATGAGTGAAATCTCAAGTTTAAATACCGTTATTCAATTTTTCTGTATGTACCATCGTAGAGGCTAAAATTCTAGTAAGATGCGAATAACTCGAGACAAAAGCCTATCAGCATTTG
The DNA here is from genome assembly GCA_900239745.1 of Rotaria magnacalcarata. Taxonomy (NCBI): domain Eukaryota; kingdom Metazoa; phylum Rotifera; class Eurotatoria; order Philodinida; family Philodinidae; genus Rotaria; species Rotaria magnacalcarata. Next base: position 4,775 of record OENM01000408.1, on the reverse strand, counting down.
TCATTTTGGGGTCTTTCGTACCTGAATAGGGGCTACCCTATGTATAGGATCTAATCCCAAAAGCGGTTTATCAGTTGGATATGTTCCCTCGTAAATACACATGAAAGTTTCAATTTTTTTCCAAACTGTATATTTTGGAAAAAAAAATCACCTGTGGTTCCCTTCAGGATTTTTAGCAAAAAATATTTTTGTGTCTATTTTTTCAACACAGTAGTCTCAGTCACTAATTTTTCTATATTTGAGATACCAACACTTGGGGTAAACTCCAGCTCCGCCGAATATTATTTTCGCCTACTCCAACTTCGCCGAATGAAAATCTTGATCGAAAAATATCGAATCAAATTTCATCCATTCTAGATATAGAGTTTTATCCTAACTAACTACTTTAATAATGACTTGATTAATTAACCCCATCTGACTTGGTAACCAACTGAGTTGATAACCCACATCCGCACCCGAAATAAACATAGTAATCAAACTGAAGTCGTATGGTACAATCTTACAATGTATCGGTTGAAAGACTTTTTTAAAGTGATTCTTCTGGTGTTGCTCGTTTAATTTAATGGGTAATCATTTTAAAAATTCGAAGAAAAACAACAACAGAGTGAGTTGAATCAAAACAAAACACGACAAACATGGATATCAATGAAGGAATAAAAAATGTTGATATTTTCTAAAAGATACAAGCATATCATTATAACCAGTGGCGGATCCAGGATTTTCGAGAGGGGGTGGCCCTTTCTAATTTTTTTCACACAAGATAGTATAAATTTTCAAGAAATATTTAAAAATGTGTGCTTAATTTTTCGCAATTCTTTATTTCTTTATTCTATTGTAATATATTCTTTTTGGTACTGAATCATAGAAACATTAAAAAAATTTTTACTGGCACTTCTATTCTCAGAGGGGATGGCCCGAGCCGGTGAGCCGAACTGGTGGATCCGCCAGTGATTATAACTTGTTTAAAAACGAATGTTCTAACTTAAAATCATCTGGTGCTGGTCTTTTTAACGATTGTCGTAAATAGCTGCTTGATTGGTAAGACGAGCTGCTTCTTCTTCAAGACATTGTATCTCTATAAATAATTCACTTGCAAATCGTATATATTAAAAAGGTATTGAATTTACCTTTTTGAATATTTTCATATTTGAGAAGTTTAAAATTATTTGTTAATATTTTTTCGGATTGTTTTTAATCATCAACATATATTTTCCCGATAGATGATGCTTAATGAATCAATTTGATTTGCCCAGGTCGTTCATTCCTACCATCGGATCCAATCGGATCTGAAAATGGGCTGCATCAGATCTTACATGAAAACCGACAAGAACCAACAGATTCCGTCGGATTCCGGGTCTAGGGCCGAGATTCGGATCCGTAGGATCGGAATCTGATATTATCCGATCGTATCCTACTCTGGAATCCGATGCGCCAAAAACGTCTGCTATACTCAACTTCTAAAAAGTTCTTTTGCGCTAAAGAGAATTTTGATATTTTTTAAGATTCTTCCGTCGAATCCGTCAATAGTTCCGAAACCCAGAATCCAATTGAATTTCCTCGGTTAGTAGGATGTTATAGGATCCGATAGAATTCGTCGTCGAATCAGTCGACCTGGGTGATTCAGCTATTGTGATTCTAAAAATAAAGATATTCATGTATGTTCTTCTTCCCAGGAGATTCAATGCGACCAGTGGATCCGATCATTTACGGCATCGGATCCTATGGATTCAGTTGTTTTTCGGTCTGCTCCGTTGAATTCCAACTATTTCCTAACTAACGGATTCCGGTCCGGTTTCCGCCGGTAAAATTCCGTTAAGTTCCGCAAAATTTCGACCCGGAATTCGTCGGCATTCAACGGAACCGATCGGTTCTGATGTACCCTGATTGTCCTGGAGTTTTTACCAAAATTCATATGACTCACTTGAAAGAATTTTGTTCGTTTTCGATACCAGTATACGCTTTAATATTTAGTGAACCTTTTCACAGATCTTCTCTAAAAATAAAAACAGAAATAAAGTTTTATGAAGAAGAGAAAAAGTCGCGAACTTACAACAAATAAATAAATCGATTGTTTGCCTGAAACTCTAGAGATGCATTTCTTGCATGTGCATGGTAAAAAGCAACGCCTGTAGCATAATCGGCGGTATCAAGAGGGAGATAAACTTCTTTAACAGTGTTATTGAATATACTGTTCAAAAAATCTTTAACTTATTTGTCCCGCAGTCGATCAAAACGCATCACTGTAACATTATCGTAAGCGGACGTAGCTGCACCGTATTTCACCATAAACGGCCGCCTTTCTGTCGCATTATGATGCTATAACACGGACATTATTACTGACCATATACGATACTGTATTTCCATTGGAAAAGAATTCATAATATCGTCCTATTCTATTTAGGAATCGAGTGTATTACTGTCCGTGTTGTATCCAGGTCAATGATTCCCGAGAACGGATACTGCGGGAACCGGCAGGAAAATGCGGGGAAAACTACCGTATCCTACAGGAAAACATTGGAAATCAACGTAAATAGGAGCTCATATCAGTCCTATTACGACTAGCAAGACATATACTCTCATTATTTTGTAATTTATTCTGGTTAACATCAACCGATTTAATAAATATGCAATTGATTGTTTGCTTTCACTAACTTTTTTCACCTTAAAATAAAACCATTTGAAATACTTTGATGAATAGCTACTAATTTTCACGCACTATATTTTAAATATTCATAGCTAAAATCCATTAATAACATTACGAGAGTCTAAAATAAAACGACTTCTGTTATTTAAATCGTAATAAAAATAAACATAGCGAGCAAACTCGTACGGCACCATGAATATTATTTTAAATATTTACATCTAGGTAGATTAACGATTTTAACTTTATTCCCTCTACTGAAAGGAGGGTATTACGAAAAACGAGTTAAATGCGTTCGTTCGTTCGTTCGTTCGTCCAATAGGAAAGCAGATGCATAAACTTAGCTAACCTCGAACAATATACTGTAGGGAAAGGCTTGATCGAAGGTAACCGGAGTCGGGGAACACGATGGCGTTGTTCGTTTGTTGAAATTTTGTAGTTCAAACAAGTTTATAATGGATTAGGAGCTGTTTAGATCGTCGCATTTTCTTGATAGGAATGCTTTGTAGGGAAATTTTTTGAGGGTACCATTCGATGATGTTTATAGTGTTAGATGTATCGTATGGTTATGTGAGATATTATTACGAATAGGCTATAGGCATCTGTGCCGATATTGATGGCACGCTTCGATGATTCTCCTTCCTCTTCCTTCTGTTCTCTTTCCATTGTTATAATATATATCTCTCGTGTCTCTCTTCTATCTCTCTCATATATATGCGTGTGTTATGAATGAAATTGTTACACTCTGGATATGTGAAGAAGCGAATAAACATCATTGCCTAGAGTGGCTGTAAGCTACTCCACCTCTATCCAGTTTGTCATAACAATATACACCAAACAGGGTCCCATATTATTCGTTTCATGGCGACTCTGTCAGACCTCAGTCATTACATCTGGACCCTGACTGTCGAATCCTGGCGAATTCTCAACACAATTGATTTGTGTCAAAATCAACGATAACTCAACATCATGAACCATCATTCAAAAATTTAATTCAATACCAACGGACGGTAATAAATAATGAGAGAAAGAATGACTGAGTGAGAGACTAGAGTTGAAAGACATGGCGCTGTCCACGAACTGTGGTACTGAGGCTGTTGCAGTACGACACAGACGACAGTGTTACAGAACATCAGTGAACGTACTACAGGGCGGCTATGTTTCCGGCCGACCGTGCGAGGCGTTGGCGCACTTTCCTTTGTAACATCTGTACGTTTCATGTCTCTTCTTCTCAAATCTCTTCATTCATCCTTAATTTCAATCAGATTTGTTCCGTTCCGGTTATAACAAGCTGATGTTGATGACAGTTGAACACTACTGCCTACCGTTCGTAAGCAATTTCAATTATCATATCACTAATATAACATCGGTACAATATCCAACTGACTGTTTTCAATGCTCAAATATTCGTCAATATCAGATACGTAAATATGATTAGAATAAAAAATAAAAATAAATAGATCATCTTAAGATTAACACTTATGAAAAGTGTAAAAATATTTTTTCGATCGATTGCCCAGAAGGCATATTAATTTTTCTCGTATTCGTGTTAAATTAGACGTACTAGTTTTGATAAAATCAAAAATGAAACGTGACATATTTTTTATAAAGAATTAATGTGTGACTAAATTTTTCTCCGATATGTTATCGTCTGTTATTCGTCGTTTAGTGCTGAGACACTAATTTTTTTCTTTTGCTATTTGTGAAATGTAAAACTAATCTAACTATAAAGTTAGAAAAAGAAAACGTTCTATGAATAAATGCAAATCACCGTGTTGTTTTGTAACATATCAGCAATGGATTGGAGTGAAAGGGAATGCTCGAATGAGTTTCCCCTTGTTATTGTCACTTATTTCAACTAAATTTTTTTTTGTTTTTGAAAAGATTCTTCATCTGATTGTCAACAAACGAATCCAATAGAACAAAATAGAAAAACTTCATTTTAGCAATATATTTATCAGAGTAATATTGCCAGTGTATAATATTGATGCCCTGTTTCGGTGAATTTTCATGAAGAAATCTTATTTTATACAAGGAGAGTTATCTACTAAAGAAAAAAAATTTACATGAGAAGAAATTTTCATTTTGAAAATTCTTAAATATACAAGTAAGATAGATCTTCACCAAGTTGAAA
>OENM01000407.1:76479-89590 GCA_900239745.1 Rotaria magnacalcarata | reverse complement strand
CACTCGCTGAACACCTATACCCATTCGCAAATATATAATAAACTCAAAAAAATAAGATAAAATTATACATATACATCTAACCCTAACAACTATACATCTCAATCTACATACCCTAACATGGCATCTATAAATGAACAACAACCTGTCGATCTAATCGCATGTATATGGCATAACATCAAAACATCACAGGCCATTAACTTCTCTTCCTTTCCCCCATTGACTCCACCTTAACGTTGATCCGCGTATGGCTCAACAGCCATTTTCCGTCTCATCCTCACCTTCCCGATGCTCTCACTACTATTACCCTCCTTGATTCCATACCATCATCAGCCTTTCTCCGACGAAACAACATCGATCCCGACGATGTCATACGCCTCACATGGTCCCTTGTATCCACTCGTCCCTCCTCATACGAATTATTCTTCGAAACACTTCTCGCCATTCGTGAAAATAATTCTTCTCAAGCACACACTATTCGCTTAATTCAATTAGCGTGGACACTATCCCCCATATTAACCTCCACCACCACTGACTCTTCCACTAATTCATTACACAAACCATCTGTTCAACCTCTTATGTCTCTTGATCTTCACCCCACACGGAATGAAAACACATCTCATCAAGCTCTTGCACACCCTCTCCCTCTCATGTCCCTTCCATCGCCCACCATCTCATCATATTCCATCAAGCATAACACCTCACATCCTCATCGTCAATACCCACCAACTACCACACATAATCGACTATCAACACGTCGCGCCCCATATCGGTTAACGTCACGTCCAATATCCAACATACATCATCAGCACCATCCCGCCGAACATCAACCTGCTCCATCTACACATCTTCCCTGCATGGCCGCTTCACCAACGACGCAACTCAATTCTTCTGGATATCCCGCACACAATTCACCATCATTCGAGCTACCATCAAGTTTCAACACCGAAATGATCGAATTGTCGTAAACATTTTGACCGTCAAAAAAAAGCGATATGTTCTTTTTTTCTCGTATTCTCTTCTCCAGCAATCATTTCACATTGCATTACGAATGTGTTGATCTCTTTTCTTCTCTTCCCTATTATGATTCGTTTCATTGATTATTCCAATATCAATTGTCTGTTGCTTTTGTTTCTTCCGTTTCTTTCGTTGTGTTATATTTCATCAATTGCATATGTGTTATTTGCTCATGTTTATTCTTCCATTCTTTCGTGTTGTTTGTAATTTCTCATCATTATTATTTACCTTCACTCTCTTCTTATGCTCATGCGGTGCACTCGCATCGTGGCGGAGGGGTATGTGACGGATTCCATCCATCACGACTCCATCAAGAGTGCATGTACTCATTAATCACTCTTATCATTTAATCATTAGTTTACATTTGCTTCTCTCTTTTCTTCTTCTTCACTGTTTATATTATTCGTATCAGCATTGTTACTCAAAAAAGCATTCATTCAGAATAAAAGAGAGGAACGAACAAGCCGCTCCGTCACAATTTTATAATCGAAATTATCAAAATTATCAACCACAGCGTCGTTTCAATGGCTATGGTATTATGAATCAACCATATATACCACCATTACAACAGATACCTCTACAAAGAAGATTGTATCCAAATCAAGGAAGAATGGGTCGACCTACTGGAGCTCGTAGTGGTTCTAATCAAAATCGAGGAAGAAGTCAATCAAGACAGCCTCAACAACAACAACAACGTAGACGCCGTTCAAGACAATTACGTTTAAACGATTTTATGCCAACAGAACTACGTGGTCCTTCACCTATGGCACCAAATCTTCCTCAAGAATTTAATTTAGGAACAATCCCTGCTCCACCTGATGCATTACCACAACGTCAGGTCTTTGCAAATATTGCAACTACAGCTAATAATAATAGCACAACTCAACCATTCATGGTAAATCAAAATCAACAACAACAGGCAGCAACAACAACATCATCGTATAGACGTCAACAACGTCGAGGTGGACAACAGCAAAATCAGCAAAATCGTCGAAATCGTCAAAATTCAAATTATAATCGATTTGCTGAATTAGCCGAAGATAATGATGATGATCTTGTTGAAATCGATTTAAATAATGAACCCATCTTCAAAAATAAAAATAAAAATAGACAAGATATGAAAAAGAAGAAGACTCGACTCTATCTTGAATCAAATCGTATGTTACGATGGTTTGAAGATAATTCAAAGAATTCTGCAAGTGGTCGTGGTAATCAAGCCTATATATTAGCAACAGCTCCGATCTATGATGAATGGGTTCGAAATAATTATGAATTACAAGTCTGGCAAACTTATTTAAAAATGGGTACAAAACAAAAACATTGGGTAAAAGAAGTTGTTCAACGAACAAAGAAACGTGATGAAACAACAAATAGCCGATTTATTAATAAGAAAATTAATCAATCAATGGCTAGTATTGCTCAAGCTAGTGCTATTATTTCAAAATTACAAATGGAATTAAACACTTATTGGATGCAAAATTCATCTGAAATAATAACACAAAAACAAGCCCATACAACAGCTGAATTAACAACCAATTTAATTCTAGAAAAAACAGGCTTAGGATCAACACTATCGAAAAATACAGTGCCAGCATCGACAATAACAACAACAACAGCTGGATCAACTACTGCTAAAAGTGTTTATCGTGATCCTGTTGATCGATTAGAAAAGCATATTTTAGATTATATTTATCATTGTACTCAACATGCAAAGAAAATAGCTGAAACTCGTATTCAATTAGCTAAAGCACAGATGGATGAATTTAGAGCTTTAGAAGATTTTCAACAAATAGCCACTCCATCTCAATGGAATATTCACTTAATGTTAAAACCTAAAGTAAAGCTTTGTTCAACCAAAGCTAAAAATGATGTACTTGCAACAAAACGTGCTGAATACGATTTACCTCCAAAATTTATCAGCAAAATAGATTTTACATTCAAAATCGATGAATCCATCGTGAATAAAGATGAAATACAAGCAACATATGATGGAATGCGTCAAATTACAAAAGACTTTCGTACTCAAGCAATGAAACTATATGTCCAATCATTAGCTCGAGAACATGAATTATTATTAAATGAAATTAAACGCATTATTGAAGGATTTCCAAAAAAAGAAAAAAAGAAAAAAGGAGACGAAGACGACTCTAGTGCTGAAGCTAGTTTTGATGCTGAAGCTGGCTTTGCTGCTTTTAAACAATATCATCAATTGCGTCAAAAACGATTTGATCTAGAAGTTAATCAATCGTGTTATTTTTTAGACGAACAGCGAGTCGAGGGCGAGCAAAACAATCCAGAACCTGTCGCCGTCCCGACTCTTATTCGTTCACTGGGCGAGGATTTCTTGCTCCAGCCATAATCAATCAAGCAAACATCAAATTAACAGAGCAAGAACATTAATTATTAAAATTAGGTCCCAGATTTATATTCGATGATCCAAAAACAGCATCTCGACGACGGACAACTGAATTGGCAACTTTGAAACGAAAAATAGAGGCTCGTTTCTTCGAAAAGAAAGTAAGCCCCGGACGTCCAGTCGAACAATTTATTGCTGAATTAGATGTCTTGCTCCAAAATTTACACAATGTCCCTACTACTAAAAAACGAATACAATCTTATAGAACTCAAACAAATAAACCATTTGATATTTTATCCTCAATTATTCAATCAAGTCGATCCAGTCAATCTCAAACTATCAATCGTCCAAGAAAAAAGAAAAACTATGGTCGAATAGTTAAGAGATTAAAATACAAAATTCATTTGGCTAATACAATTCTAAGAAAGACTGATAAGTCAAAGGTATTTCATTTAGGCAAAGTTGATCATTATCAGAAAAAATCCGAAGAATATATGGAGAAAACACAAGCATATCAATGTCTTGGTACAATTGATCCACTTCCAGATTTAATTCAACGAACCAATAGATACTTATTAGATTTAAGATTAGCCAAATGGATTACTCAAAAACAATATGAGCAATTAAGTATTAAACCAAATGAAGTCGAATTAGCTCATTTATATTATTTACCAAAAGCTCATAAACCTGGTACTCCTTTAAGACCAATTATATCTGGTTTAAAACATCCAACAATTAAAATATCAAAATTCCTTGATGATTTACTTCGACCATTATTCGATCAGATGGCTTTTAATTCTACTGTCACTTCTGGTTTTGATTTAGTAAAACAATTACAACAATGGTCAAGAAATAATTTTAAACAAGATACAACATTTTGTACAATTGATGTTACAGACCTTTATACTATGGTACCACAAATAGAAGGAGTGCTTTCTTTAAGAAAAATGTTAAACCAGTTAAAATTAAAAGAAGTTGGTAAATTAAAAGTTGAGACAATTATTAGATTAAGTCGATTTGTTATGAAGAATAATTACTTTTCTTATAATGGTCAATTTTATCATCAAGTAAGAGGAGGAGCTATGGGTTCTCCTATTACTCTAACTATTTCCAATTGTTATATGTACTTCTTTGAAAGACAAATCGTTAATCCAATTCGAAATAGTGGCGGACTTTATTTCCGGTATATTGATGATATATTTATTACAATTAATTGGCCTACTAGACATTTACTTGAACAAATCGAAAAATGGAATAAATTCGATGAAAATATTAATTTATCTGCAAATATTGGTTCAATTGTCAATTTCCTAGATTTAAGTATAGAAAACCAAGATGGTCAATTATATACGACAGTCTTCCAGAAGCCATCTTATGAACCCTATTATTTGCCATTTAATAGTATTCATCCATTACATATGAAAAAGAATATTCCATTTGCCATGCTTTTACGTGCCATTAGATATTGTTCAACTTTTGAATCATATCTAAATGAACGTGAGAAATTAAGAATGGCATTATCACTTAATAAATATCCAAATAAAATTATTGATGAACAACTCAATAATGTATTAGCAAAATTTGGTATTAATGAACCATTAACTTCAATCTATTTTAATAGATCTCGTCAAAAAATTATTGATTCTCCTATAAAAGAGAAATTATCTGTCAATTACGACAAGTCAATATTCGCTCACTTTACCTATTGTTCAAGTATGAAGACGTTTCCAATTAAATTCCATACTTTATGGGATAAATATTTCGATAAATCTCCAATTAATGAAGTTATCCCCATACTTGGTACTCGAAATGTCAATAATCTGCAAAGACGACTGATAAATACAAACAAATAAAACTTATTGGATTTTTATACAAATTGAATTTCTCACAAAATTGAAATTTAATATACTTATCAAATATTCAAATATAACCGAAGAATTAAAATTATTTAAACTAATTATACCATCTCAAGTTCAATTTTACAATACAATTTTATATACAATTTTATTCTCAATATTAATACTTTACTTTACTTTAATTTGGTTTTTACCATTTAATTTGATTTTTACCATTTAATTTGATTTTTACCATTTAATTTGATTTTTACCATGCATTTTAAATCTCAATGTTTATACTTTAACTTAATCTTAATAACAAAGCAATATTGAACCAAATTTAACTTACGAGATCAATATTGAATTTTTCAAGTTTAACTTAATTTATAAATTGTGAAGCTAGTATGGACTTAATATGAAATTGATATGAAATCAACATTAAATTAATTTTTTAATTAATTTTTTCACTTTACCAAATTGGGTTCTGATCTATTAGATTGAATTTTAATCTATCAAATTTTAATTTATCGAAGTCAGTTTCGATTGAATTTGATGTTGATATAAATTTATTGAGCTCAATTTTAATATAAAATTACTTAAATCTTAAAGGATAAACATCGATACGATATCAGTAAAGACAACAGAACGAAAACATATAAGCATCCATATGGTATAAGTAAGGACAGGAAAGAGAAAATAAATTAAAAATATAATGAACGTATGCATACGACAAGAAAACAATTACTCCCAAACAAAAGTGGCCCAATTTACTCAACTCTATGGAAAAGATGGATCCGCCACTAACAACGGTCGAATGCCATTATGAACATATAGAGCAAATAATCCACGACCCGATCGCCTCAGAAAGAGAGCTCGAACGATGGAATATATTACCGGCCACTCCTCGTGCATATTAATCCATACAATAATTCATTCTTGTCTTTAAAAAATTTTCTATTTGTTTCTTTTTAAAAAAAAAATTTTCTAATTGTTTCTTTTTACTTTTTCATTTCTGTTTTAACTGTATTTATCCTATTTTTATTGTGCTAAATTAAAATGTAGAGCCCTGAAGAGTGTTTCAAATTTTTAAATAATAAATGAACATGAAACGCGTCGGCAAAATTAACTCTGCATTTCTTTTTATTAATTTAATTCAAGCACAATCTCTCAATTTTTCAAAATAATTGCGACTTCGATCGATTGCTGAAAAAGCAAGAGTTGAGACCAGCAGATTGATTTGTCTTTTCGTTAAGAGATAGATCAGCCTGTTTTCATTTGATTTACACACCCACACCCTCACCCAAAAAATTTTCTCTATATTATAACAGTATAAATTAGAATAAGTCTTGTTGGTTCTTATATATTTATATATAAGTAATCATATTGATTTAATGCCATCTGATGAGATCCTTAAGCAAGATCGAAACGCGTCATGGCTGCCTATATGACACCCGCACCCACACCGACACCCCACACCCGTAAATTCTTGAAGATATTTGAATTTGTTTTGAATTTTCGATTAAGAATAATTCAAGATAATTTTAAGCCATCTGATGAGACCCTTTAGCAAGGTCGAAACTAGTCATGGCAGCTTACTCGCACACCCTCAAGACACGCCCACAATTTACTATTGGATGATCAAAGGCACCGAAAAATTCAATAATTCCTGCTCGATATTTATGAAAATAATCTGCTAAATGTTGTCACTCATATCTCTTTGAACGATCTCGCTATCATGATGGGTCCTTGCTATGACAATCAATAAATCAGTGTAGTTTATAATTATTTCTCTTTTATTTGTCGAATGTATAGGTCGCAAAAATACAAATACAATAAAATATATTATAGATTTGAGCAAACCATTTCATTGTTTCATAGTGTTAATTTGCAAGTTCAAATCAGTAAATTATGTCAGACAGGATTAAATAAATGCTGATAAAACAAAAAAGAAAACGGCAATCATTAGTTAATAGACAAAATACACAGTTCCTATTAATCTAATTGACTCAATTTGAGCTGCGGGACATTGTAACTACAAGATCGATACTAATAGCCAATGTGCGCATCAAACCAGTCAAGTATGCCAATGATCTGTACGGTTGTAGCTCTAATATTAGCACAACACCATGTATGAGACGGGCAGTTAAGTAGACCGCTCCATAGACAATCATTCTTAATACATCAACATTCACTGAGTAGGAAAATATACCTGTTGCCAAGTAAAGTATTAGAAAGTATGCATCATTTTCTGCATCATTGCTGATAGCGGTGTTTATGAGTGTAGCTAGATCGGTTTTATTTGATGAGGCCGATCCATTCGAATTTTTTCCACTGTTCGCGTTGCGTGCAACTTCGACAGGTTGTGAAGAGGCTCCAGATCATTTAACACTCCTGGATACTATAAGCATCACTACCAAAACAACACGTCGAACAACTAGTACCAGCATAAACCATGCAAATACAGTGCCAGGTTTGATCGAATAAATGTCAATCATGATATCGAGTAAAGAACAGTAGTTAAAAAAAACTTTTCTTCTTGTAGAGACGAATTTGATTAATTATGCACTGTAAAAGTAATTAGCTTGCCTTTTTATACTTGCATTTTATCACACAACTACGGTTTCTGTGTCTTTGGTTATTCCTACTTAACAACAGACAATTTTGCATTGTCAGCGTGGTCGTCGTACTTCAATCGAAACCTATTTTTTGTCGATTACATAGAAATTCTTGCGCGCAATGCTGACGTAGATTTTTTGCATCTGATGAAGAAAAAATTTTGCCTCGTCATTATTGATCTTGTAGTATTGCGCACATGTTCTCTGTTATTTTTAAGAACACTTGAAAATTAGATGTTAGCTCCATACTCAATGATCAAAGAGAACATAACTAATGTCTCAAGTATGACGAGACTGAAACTGGACAAATGTCTATCTAAACATGTAGGCCACATGTGGTTACTCGTACTTTTGTTTACGAATCCTCTCTCATATAGAATGATCGATTGTGTTGTGCAAGCCGGTGTTTCCAATAATATTTATTTTATATAAACATAGAAAGAAGGAAATATTTGAAATTAGGCAACATCATTTCAGGATTTATATGAAAACTAATTTATCGTCTCAGTGTTGATTACTTTCAATGTTGACTATAGGAGTACAATCTGAAAAGAAAATGATTTATGAATTAAGAAGGATTCATAATTGTTGATAGATCATACATTTTTCTTTGTTTCATAATTAACTTATTGGTTCCGAATAAGTAAAATCTCCTAAAAGTAGAAGAATATATTTCAACGATATTTTAGATCTTAAGAAACGTTCTTTGAAAAGACCGAAAATTTTCATAGGGATCGGTCGAGAAAAACATTTTTTATTTATTAAACCCACCTATCTTGAAACAACGTTTTGGTGTAATATCTAATTTTCGTCATTAACAGGATCTCATTGTTTTCGAGTCATTAGTTTAGTGACATATCGTAAAGTGTAGTACTTCTACCTATGGATCAGTAAATTCTTAAAAGCCGGTCCGAGTCCTATTGAAACTACACAATAGCGGACATTCAATTTGCTCGATTCAACATACGATGACAGTCGAATTCTAAGAATATTGTCGAGAGCCATTTGAAAACAAATCAAACTTTTGAATTTTTACGAGTGCTTTTCTCAACGTACTGAATGATAGTATTACAAATACTAGAAGTTTAAAAGTTTTATTTTAGCGATGCAAATTACGTGCATACCTTTACTGAAACAATTCTCCATTTCGCATTGTTTCTAGGTGAGAAAATGATCATCATGACAAATGATAGCCAATCGAAAGTCAGGGTTTTTAGTAAATGATAGCACTCGAGAAGTTGCTCCAATGAAATTTTATCATGTGTGGTTTTAAATTAGATACTGAGTACTATATATTCATGCAACAGTTGCTTTGAGAAACGTTTAATTTCCGACAACTTCATATCAATAAATGAATAGACGAAATTGTACTGACTCTCACTAGACAGAATTCAATATAACGGAAGCTTTCTTCAAATATTTAGAAGAGTTCAAGTGTACTTTTCAGGTTAATTAAGTGTATCATTTTATGGGAAGCTAGTGTTTAATTTTCCATAACATTGCATTATATTGAGTCTACTTTAAACTCACATTAGATGAAATTCATTAAAGCTCATTCCTTAAAAGGATTTATCTCGTGAAAAACAAGAATTTTATCAAACTGTTGATTTTATTGCTGTTCTCGTAGTTCATAAAGATATATTGGAAGGGTTGATTTTTTTAACCGAATAAATCCTTAGTAAGACATTTTCCCACCCAAAATCTTTGCTCGTCAATATGATCCGATTATCATATAACACTTTGCATCAAACTAAAAATTCTCCAATTTTACGTATTCGGTAGTAGTACTAATTGACTCTTCAAAATTACAACCATTTGAGCTCTTTTCCTACGATTAGTATTCCAGAACTATTAAGGCAAACCGATCTAATTTCAATTAACCAAAATATTGAATTAAAAATCTTTAAAGACAGTGCATTATCCCTTTCAGAAAAATTTATATATTTCGAGAGCAAACGTGAAATTGATCTAGCGATTCCCGATTATATTCTAAGAATTCTATTATGTAGGTTCAATAGGACCTTGATTATGTAATCTAAAACATCGCCTTTCGACATGTTGATAAAATTTTTAGACCTTCGAATTTTCAATCGTGAGATACAACTCGAAAAGCTATACATAATGTTATAAAAAATTCATGAAAGTTTCATAACTGGATTTAAACGCTAATAAAAGGTTATTAAAACAAAACGTTTTGCCATGAATTTTTATCTGCACACCATCGTACTCTCCAACACATTGTTGAATAGATCTCGAGTTGTCAAATGACACTTGAATAAATATGATCACTTTTACTGCTCTGCACTGAGGTGTGGAAAACATTTTAGGTTTTTTCAGTGGTTGAAAAATGTCGGTCACATCGCTGTAATCTTATAAAAAAAAACGTTCGATCATGGTCTGTATTAGGACATATAAAGTCTCTTGAGATCATCGCAGACCGTGATACGGAAATTAATTAAATTCCGTTGCAGTCTGACGGAGCGAGCGGTAGGTTCGAATTTCTACCCTATATACTTTAACACTCCTTTCAGATCGTGTTTCACAACAAGTATTTCCATCGAAGAAATGATAGAAGGGAAAAAGATCAAAAATACGTAGAGTACAATTTGTTCTGCGCCATGCGGTATTGTCAATTCATGTTGATGTGCATCAATTGAGTCCTTTTTTGCATGTAGAAGTTTGCATCAATGTGCTGCTGCGTTATGAATGGTTACCAAACATAATTACCGTCGGTTTGGTAAAAAAAAACAGCAAGTGCCGACGAAAGCACACACGCGTCAATTATATTTCTTTGCATGTTTTATAGAAAGCTTAAAAGCACTGCAAACAGTTACGATGTTCTTTTTGCACAGTTCTTATTCTGCACATGTTGTTTATTAGAAATATTAATCAAAATAATCTACTGAATTTCTCACTGATAATTTCCCTTTACTCTTTGATTGATCTCACTATCGCGATCGATCCTTTCTATGAAAATCAATAAGTCAATGCAGTTTATAATGATTTCTTTTTTTGTATTTATTGTATGCATAGATCGCAAAAATGCAGATAAAATAAAAAATATCAATGATTTAAGCGTATCGATTCATTCATTAATATTGTTAACGTTCAAGTTCAAATCAATAGTTAGTAAATTTAGCCACTCAGAATAAAATAAATACTGTCAAATTAAAAACAAAACGCAATCGCCGATTCTTAAAAAAAACTACAACGTTCCTATTTATTTGATTTTCTCAGTTTGTGGTACGTGACATTGTAATTACAAGATCCAGACTCATAGCAAATGTACACAGCAGACCAAAAAGAAATGCCAACATTCTGTGCGGTTGCAGTGCCAATATGAACATCACCGAATGTATACTACGAGTAGTTAAGTAGACCGCTCCATAGACAATCATTCTTACTATATCAGCATTCACTGAGTAAGAGAATATAGCTGTTCCCAAATAAAGTATTAGAAAGTATGCATCATTTTCTGAATCATTACGAATAGCACCATTGATGCGTGTTGGTCTATCGGATGTATCTGGCGGAGGTAGTCCAGGTGATGTTTTTTGCTTCGTTACGATAAGCATAACGATCAGAACGATGCGGCGAACAATTAGCACCAGCATAAACCATGCAAATACAGTGCCGGGTTTGATGGAATTAATGTCAGTCATGATATCGAGTAAAGAACAGTAGTTAAAATAGCCTTTTCTTCTTGTAGAGACGAATTCTTGTTAATGATGTGAAGTGAATGTTAGAGGATTGCCTTTTTATATGCGCATTTCATAACGCCATTGCGATTTTTTTGTCTACTATGGTTTCTACGCAACATCACATAATTTTGCACTGTCAACATTTTTGTTGTTCTTCAAGCTTTAGAGATTTTTTTTCTTGGCTGCATATCAACTAATGTACGCAATGTCTCTATATGTTTTTTGGCATATGACGAAGAAAAAATTTTGCCTCATCACTATTGATCTTGTAGTATTGCGCACATGTTCTTTGTTGTTTTTAAAAATACTTGAAACTTTGATGTTAGCTCCATATGTAATGATCAAAGAGAAAATATTGTAACGCTCAAAGCTAAGCATCACTATTATTTGACCTTGTTACGAATTTTATACTCACTCTATGTTTTGCAATCATTTTGATGTCCTTGGCAATTGTTCTTAACTTTCATCTTCTTGCATTCTTTCTGATGGTTGTGTATTAAAATGTGTGCTTTTGTGTATTCGACGCGATTCATGATACAAATAAATGAAATAAAGCATAGTTTCATCAATACAATAATTTCTTCCGTCAGAAATCGCTAATCTCTTAAATGAAACGATATTGAACTGTACAAATATTTATCTCACAGTGAATGCCATTTTTGATTACTTGATTTTTTTTTGTCTATGAATCCTCTCTCATATAGCATGATTGATTTTACTGTTCAGATCAGTGTTTGCAACTTGTATTTATAAGATTTATCCTGTATAGACATACAAAGAAGGGAAATCGTTGAAGATAGACTACATTATTTCAATACTCACACAGGCACTTATTTATCGTCTCAATTTCGATTACTTTCAATGTTGATAATAGGATTACAATTTAACAATAAGCTATGAATTAATATTAGATATTCGCAATAAACAAAAGTAACTTGTTTTCAAATATAATTTTAGTCTTTTTTTTATTCTAACTGAACGTTTTAGCGTCGAGGTAAACAATCACCTGGCTCCGGTACAAAGATGCGCAAATACAAATACATTTTGTATTATTAAAAACTGAACACCTTCAAACCTCAGAATAGGTGAGTATGTAATATTCTGTAATATTATGTACTATTCTAACATATCCTAAAAAGTTAGAATAGGTGGGTATGTAATATTATGTACTATTCTAATATATCCTTAAAAAGTTAGAATAGGTGGGTATGTAATATTATGTACTATTCTAATATATCCTTAAAAAGTTAGAATAGATGGTTATGTGCTATTATGTATTATTATATAGTATTATAATATATCCCAAAAAAGTGAGAATAGATGGGTTTTCACTATCATATATGATGATGTACTCTGACAAACTATCTGAATTAAGAGAGGTAAGGTAGATATGTATTAGAACTACAATCATTTAGATTTTTGTAACTGTACAATAGGCGTGAATGGTTGGATTGCGTTGACACAAATGAATTATGAATGTTTCCTTCCTGTGTAGATCATCGGTAATGTCATGTATCATAACGAGAAAGCATTTACTTGTTTACAGAATGTTAGCAAGTTATATCTGGTCATTTTGATGAAAGTGCATTT
>OENM01000407.1:0-66561 GCA_900239745.1 Rotaria magnacalcarata | reverse complement strand
TTTTTAATTTTCATGTTTTTAAGAGTAATGGTGATGGTTTACATAGTAGCTGGAAGTCTTTACTAAGCTGGAGTATCGAACACTTATGTGTTGCGTAATTTTGATTAATACAAAAATCATGATTACTATAAGAAAAAGTCTTCGAGCTATCGTACGCATGTTTTTTTCCTTTAAAATTTACTCTCATTTAATTATCATTATATATTTTATCATCGAAAACAAAATTGAATCTATGATTAAAATAAATCAAAACAAGAATAAATTCATTATTCCTATCGTAAAATTAAAGAAAATTTTGAGAATAACTTCCCATTGTGAATCTCCTTACAGTCATTGCACATGTTTTTATAATTGAGACCACGATTATCTATTCAATGACTATCAAAGCTTTTCTATTAAACTCAATTGACATGAATTCTTTCGTTCAATCAATATCAAATTACTTTATTTACGCGTGCTACAAACTATTTACCATTCACTTTTCTATTTGGTAAATAGTGAGTGAAAACATGATGTTGTAATCATAAAACACTTATTGTATTTGAATATATTAATAACAAATACTTATGTCATTTTGCTCTTTCTTTGTTTTACAATATTATCTATTATAATAAAAGCCTTTTCATTTATTAAACCGTTACGATGCATTCCTACTCAATATATCAGAATTTCTTTTTTGGATGATTCATTATCAGTCCTATTTTAATCCTAGATAAAAAAAAATAGTGTAAGAACATCAGAGTTTTACAAACTTATAGAAAGTTATCAACAGGAGCAAGAATTACAGTATATACCGAAGTATTTTTCAAAATGAGCGAAATTATTTTATAGGTTGCAACAGGATAATCTTGAGTGAGCCATATTAACAAGCTAAATCGAACGATACACATTTAGAACTTTAGTAAAAAAAGAAAAAAAACACTATTTCATATTTTTTAACGTTGTCAGAGTTCGTATTAGAAACTCACTATAAAAATTTCATTGAATTTCTAGAAATCATAACAAATACTTTTTTCTCGATGACATTATTTTGTTCATAGATTGGTCTCATGAGGCTGATTTTGATTACGAGTTTTAAGCATAGTCTATAGAGAATAGAAACAAAGTTTTGTGTGATATATCCTAGAAGATTAATCGATTTTCGCATGACAACGACGGATAGCGAGCTTCATAGCTGAAGTTTATGTTGTTTCCTCTTCTTGACGCAAATAAATATGTTTGTTTCGGAAAGAAAACAATTGTTGTTGCATCTTAGAAAATAGACCACAATCTTTTAACTGTTCTATCGAAATAAATCAGCGTTCGATTACTTAATTCATATCTTTATCAGTATCTATTATTCCAACTAAAGCTTTTCACTGAAAATTTCCTCGTTTAATTCTCTGCACAATATGCATAAAAACTAACAACGAAACATTTTTCATGAGAGTATATAGTATCGAAGTGATGGACTTTGTAAAAGAATTTTCTCGCAATAGTAATTTCCATTTCCTCTCAAACTAGATCTGTGCAAGGTGACATTTGTATCAGTTCTTCAAAAACAAAAAACTCTTTTTGATTATTGCTAGTGAGAATTATTTGAAAGGGTTTAAAATTCGCCAATTCTGACTGTTTCATTCATATTTTAGATAAAATCCTAACGTTGATTCATCAAAGAAACGGTTTGTTTTGAAAATAACTCGAATATTTGAAAGCAAACATTCAAATTTGAATATAGATGAAAGAATTTTACAATTTACTGCGCCCATTTTTCCAGAGGAAAACGTCTGATTAAATATTTATCAAAGCGTAAATATCGATTTTTAATATAATATTTAGCAAGAGCCGTTCAAACGCTTCCGAATGGATGATTACACTTGTTTTTGTCTAGCACGTCTAACATCGAAGAGGATAAAAGTCAATAAATTGTGTTGCAAAATATTTTAGAGAGATCATTAAACGTATAATGTTTAATTCTTTGTGAATATATTGAACGGTTCTTTTTATGCTTGCAATAAATTTCATCAAGAATTTTCTTGTAATATAATCACGTCAAAGTAATAGATATTGTCCGATGCATTAATAAAATACTCAGAGACTCATCTACTCTGAAATATCTAGGGGCGACGGCTTAGAATTAGCATTAGTATTAGAGAAATACTACCATTTTTCTATTAGAATTAAGAAAATATTTTAATCTCTTTACATTGATGTTAAAAAAATAATTTAATACTTCGGCATTAGCACCACCTTAGCATTAAAACTATTTAATATATTTTCAGGAGCATGATATCATTGCAATCCAAATACTAAATCAAAACTAATGTTAAAGTTTTCAATTATATTTTTTAACACTAATACAAAAACATTAAATAATTTTCTTGATTTAAATACAAAAGTAATAAATATAGCCTTAGCTAATTTGCTGCTAATGCTAAGCCGTTATCCAAAGAGATATCTGGTTAAAAAACAATTGCGAAGGTAATATACGTACATTTCTATGTGTATAGAAAGGCACTCATTTCTTCCTATTCTAATCTCTCTTACTTACTTATTTTCATAGTTTTTCTGAATACAAAGATAATAGAATTTCTTTTTGGTCAAAACTTACCATAAAAAAGTACCAATGAACTGATAAACTAAATTAAAAAAGTATTTTTATTTTATAGAAAATCTAAAATATTTTTCATTTTAAAAAATATTACAACGAAGGTTTTTCTTGTTCGTCACAATTAATTGCCGGTGATAGTTCATTTAAATCAATAGAAGGCAACTCACATTCCCCACCAATAGTACTTTCTCCATCATCGATAATTTTATCTTGTATTACATTTTCATAAATTATGTTCGATACATTATTTCCTATATGATGTTGCTTCTTTTTCTTTAATTTATGTAAACGAATATTAATCGAAGGTGATCGCTGTAAAGAAGCATAAACATTCGTTAAAATAAGATTATCTGCTTTTCGTTGTTGTTGTTGTTGTCGTCGTCGTTGATATCTTGTTGTATTGGGTGCTGTTCGTTTTGGACATAATATCAGTTTTCGAAATTCTCTTCGAAAATCTTGCCCACTTAATGTATATAATACAAAATTTAATGCATGCTTCGTATACCACAATGATTCAAGTAGATCAATGACGACTAGCTTTGTATCGGAAGCTGCGGTTGGTGATGTGAAACGATTTATGCATATATATACGACTGAGGGACATGTTAAAAGCATAAAGGCTAATGTAACTGATAATAACATGATCGTAAGACGATTATTTCGTTTTTGTTTTCGGAATGTTAACAAAATACCGGTATGTTTCGTAGTACGTATTATACCTATATTTGTAAATATCATGAGAAAAGATGGAATAATAGCGACAGAAAGTAAGTCAAATATTGGTATATATAAAGCAAACAACTTTTTATATTGTAAAGGTGCTATACATACGAAACTAGTTATTATATGATAGGTTTCGTTAGAAGCATTTCTATTTTTGTGCACTGTTGGACTACGTAACTTCATGTCAATGCCTATAGATAAGAAAATAAGTAAAGATAATTCCTTAGAATAAATCAAATGTTTCTTCCGTATTTTTGCTTACCTACAATGTAAGAGTAGTGCATATTAACAAGACATACAATAATAAAAAGAACACATGTTGATTTAATCACACGCCATCCAACATAACGACATGGAAAAAGATTTTTCATAATGAAATATCGATCAAAACTAACAATAACAAGTATCCATGATGCTAAATGTGAAAGTGTTGAAGAAAAAAATATAAATGATCGACACATCCACAATGATGTATTACGTAAATCGACATGAAATATATATCGATATAAAAACCTTGCTGATCTCATATAAATAAATAAAATATCAATAACAGCAAGTATACATAAATACTGACATGTCGATTGACGACGAAAACGTTTTCGTAAAAGAATTTTCAAACATAATATATTACCTATGGTACCAAATATCATTAAACAAGGATAAAATATACGCACAAGACCAAGCCGAATTAGATCAGGCCACATATTTTATGTAATAACTTGCATCTGTATCTAAAATGATGACGAAGGAATGAAAATAAACGTATATAGTATATCACGAATTTCCGCTGGTAAATAAGTCAAGTTTTAATTGCGAATAATCAAATGTTCGAAATCAATCTTCTTTTATCTGCTTTGTTGACCAATATCTAATCAATAAAAAACAAAAAGACAAACGAAACATCAACTCACTTTTCCATTCAAAAATTTAGAAAAAAATAAATTTTATTTTTATAATTTGTTTATCTAATCTATGCGATACGAACTATTCTTCTTAGTTTTCTTTTTAACTGTTTTTAGAAGAAAAACACAGAAAAACTACTGATTTCAATGAGAAATGACAAGCATTTCATCTTTCTTTTATTAACATTCATATATCAGCAATGAATAACAGTGAGTTTCACCGACATGCTGAAAAAAGTTGTATTTTTTTTCTTTCCTATTTACTTAAGTTTCAGTCGATAGCTACGAGCGCTAAATGAACAATATATTTGACTAGCATACTATTCTATAAATTTTACTAATTTTTTTCTACAATCTGGTTCATATTACAAATAAATCTCTTATAGACTCAACGAAAATTTCGAGTAAGCAATTTTTTATCTTTCGATCTGTCTATTGAACATATGAATAATTATCTTTTTCAATGTTGCAACACAGTACTCAAAATAAAATGCTCAATCAAATTTTATTTTTGCATTGATAGTAATTCAATTCGAGATCTACGAAACTACATTTTATCTATAGCCATGCTAAAAAAAGGTTTCATATAACGGTTTTATAATTTAGACAATAGTTTTCATACAATATGAATGTGTTTTATTTCATAGGTGCCGAACTATTTTCCAATCTGCATGCAACAAAAAGAAAGAACAATAGAAAATTTCACATTTACGATGTATGAAAACCATTTGTTTGGAGATAATCAGTAAAATAATATTGATCTGTATTTTGACTGCAGCAGAAAGAAAACTGCCTATGTTAATGCATTTGATAATATTCAGTCTAGAAATATATATAGAATGAAGGATATGCACAATAAAAAGAAAGGTCAGTCTTAATACTGAGTAGTAAAGATTTCTCAAGATATATCACCAACAATACATAGTTAGTGAAACTTTTAATTGTGTTCTATGAAAAATTGTGTGTTGTTTGCTAATGGATTTCCGCTATCCAAGCAAGTACTCTTTCATAAAAATGCATTTCAACGTTCAATGAATGTTGCCGTTTGCTCACATTCTATCGAAACATTTGTAAAAATGTCAAGACAGCAAGTATTCATAGGAATAAAATGTCATCATGCATCATTGAGCTAACAACAAGAACACTTATCTTAAATACCTGATCTTTCATGTCCTAGACATATCGAAATAGTATTCATTATTGTTGTGCAGGCTCTTTTAGATGATATTTATATATATAAACAAGTGGAAACTTTCATTAGCCAGTCATTTAAAATTCTTTTTCCTATGAAGACTATTGGGTTCAATAAAAATTTTAAATTAATTTATGCATAGCAGAGGATAAATCAAGTTTAATTTTCGTTAGACTGTTTGAATCAATGTTGGCTACAAACCTTTACAGCATATTTGCATCGAACAGAAAGAAACTGCTGATACCAAAAATAATTTAAGTAGCGAATGCATTTATTAAGTACAATATGTGACTATCGAAAATGAATAAAAATAAGACAGCAATTTAGAGAATAAAAAGCTGTTTACGAAGAAGATTGTTTCAAATAAATTGCATAGTCTACATGAGAAAATGCAGGAAGTTTTAACTTGTCAAGGGAAAATAAAAATTGAAACTGAAAACAATAAAATTTATTTAAAAACTCATATAAAATAGTAACACTTACCATGAAGAAAGCGTAAACAACACATTAGTGCGAAGGTAAAATAAACTAAATGAATAAAATGATTCTATTGGTGTTGTTGCTTGTATCCAATATAAGTGAGAATAAAAAGTCGGTTTTTATATGCCAGTCAGAAACATACACCATCGTATATTTGGACGTGTATGGATCTGACTGAAAAACAAATGAGGTTTGTCTTGTTAAAAATTAGAATAAAATATGACAGGTTAATGGTTTAGTGAATCTGTGAGAAACTACGAAATGTTGGCTCTATGTAATTTTTGAATAGATAAATGCCATAATCGATCTGAATCTCTCAGGTACGTATAGTTTCTATAACATATCATATATATACTTTTCATTGAAGTTTAATTAGACTTTTCTTTTACACATTTTACCGTTTCAAATAATTATCTGGTATTCAGGTCATGCTGTGTTTTTTCCTGAATTAAAAATGTTATTAACTTTATAAGAAAGTCAGACTTCTTTCAAAGTAAATTGAAATTTTCCATTTATTCTTGCGTTTCCTTAGCGATATGAGATTCAATACAAATTAGAACAATGTGCCACTAATGATGACTAAATGACGATTTTCAAGTCTGTGTTGCTAATGAAGAAAGAACACACTTGATTGTAATTACTGATGTAACATAGATTTTGGTCTTAAATTATTCGTATGGGCATTACAATGCCGGGAATATATTGTATTTATGCAACATCAACTATTGCATACACCGAGATTTTTTTAATCTTTCTATCAGTATACTTGTAGTAATTTCTAAGATTTGTATGTATTCATAGCACTTATTTTGAGATCTTCTAAATGCTTGATGTATACACGTCAACTTATTCAATTCATAATTGTTCTCAATTCTAGCACTTCTCATGTGTTAACTATCGTTTTCTAGCTTCATAATAGGCTTTGAGAAAAAAATTTGATTGTAACAAAGGAAACTATATGCTGAAACATTCATCTGTGATCCATGAATCTTCACAACGATGAAAGGAGATTATTGGCAAAATCTATTTTTTCAACTCATTGATAAAAGAAACACGAATACTAGACTAAGCTGATTATCGAATACTTATTTCAGAAATACGTAAAAATCTATTTTTCAACTTGTACACATCATATGACTACCAAATTTATTCAGTAAGATTTTTTCACAATGCTTTCTCATTGATTGAGCGCTAGAGAAAATCGTCGTATTTCTTTGACTAGAGTCAATTGTTTGTACACGATTATAAAGAGAAAAGAAATTTCAATCATTTCCTACAGATTTGGTATATAAAAGTAGAAAATCGCAATTTTTCAGTAACTATACCTTGTGAGCATACATCGCAGCGCTTGTCAGGATTCCAGCGAAAAAATTATTTGCAAAGGACGTCCCCCTCGGGATTTATCAGGCCACTGCGATGTATGCTTGTGAGTATAAGATTATGTTTTAGATTACTTAGGAACATAACTATTCATAAAACAGAATAACACAAAATTTTCTACGGTGATTTTTTTAAATTGGGATTATGTAATTTACTTGAAAGCATGAAATACTTTTTCAATGCCTGGCTCCTCTCTAATGCTTGAGTTAGTAGGGAGAAAGTGTAGTGCAAACCTTTTATTAACTAGTATCAATATTGACTGCCGATATTTATGTAAATTATTTTCATTCTCAATCGTGTATGGTATAATCTTTAAATAAGACCGATGAGTACATTGGTCATGACTATAATCATTTTTGTTAGCGTTTTAATAAAAATATTTACTTTACTATTTAATTCGAAAACAGCAACTTGAAAAGTATCCCGAATAGAAGTAAAATATTTATTATTCATATTTCTTTTACATTAATTTAGCATCACATAAAAACAAAAACAAAACACTATCACGAGTATCCAATAGTCTAGAAAAGAAAGCATATTAATGATGATTGATGCATAACTGTTACAGAAAAAAACAATTTAATCTTTTCTCTAACTCCACAATTCTGCTAGATTATAAATTAATGTTGTTTGATTCTTTTCTTTTGGATTGCTTTGATAAACAGTAAGTTCTAAGGTTAGAAAATTGATGTGTACTGTGCATAGTGTTGCAGAATTAATATTAGTTTGATTTGGTAAACGAAATATAGGAAACAATTGATTTTTATCATCACCTAATAAAGATAGAGCATCGTCAATAGTCAATATTTCTCCAATTTCTTGACCACGTCTCCAACGACTATATGATGATTCAAGTGCTTTCTGTTGAATAATAACATCATTTAAGCGTTCATAATGGTTATAATGAATAAGGAAATTCAATGCTGTAGAAAAGTTTCTTCCCTTTTCAACAGTTTCTTCACTATTGATAATAAGGTGTTTGCTAATATAGTTTTCGTTATCAATGTTTAGATTCGGACCTAGTTCATAGTTAAGTAAGTATTGTGATTGATGTATGAAACCTCCATTGATACAAAACCCATATGCGATTGGTGATGATTGAAGTAATTTATCTAATTCATCTTCATTTTGTATTGAAAGTAATGCTCGATTAACTATTTGTCTTGGCAGACGACCATGTCCGACAAAATTTGGATAAAGTCCATTTAATGAACATGCAAAGCCATGTTTATTTACACCAAATGCGTTTCCTTAATAGAGAGAAGATTAATAAGCTATTGCAAAAATTCTATTTATTTACCTGGAATAGATCCAGCATAACAAAAAGCGATAAATTTTTCATTTGGACTTTCTCGTTTATCATCATTATATTTACTTGATTGAATGTCGGCTTCAATAAGGTAACTTGCCGTAAATAAAGACGCTGAATGATCTTCATTATGTAATAATGATAAAGTATTAGTATCTTTTCGATTAATCAATACAGTGGTACAACCTTTCTCACCAGTCTCATTGTCGGAGTTTTTCTTCTCTTCCGATAAACGATAGGCTGTTCGAGTTTCATTCAAAAAGTTTAAAACAAGTATTTGTTCTAAAGCAATATTTGAACCATCAGCTAAACCACGAATTTCATCCCAATACCACGGATATGATAGACGTATTTTTTCCACGAAATCTTGATGTAATCTACGGCCATAATCAGTTTGTACGAATGTAAATAGTTTTGATAAATAAGTAAGATCATTAGAAATACGATGACGAATTACTTCATGCGTTAAAATTCCTATGGTGTGCGCACATCCATAATGAGTACCTTTAACGCGATGCAACGGAATTCTAAATGAGGTCATTGTTCGCGTTTTATTCACGCGCGTAATAACTGTAAAAAAGAAAGAAGAAAACAACGTTTTTTCATAAGAGTAAAAGAAAAACATACGCAAAAATATAATAACATGATGAGATAATGCTCATATACCTGAATTAAGTCGAACACAAGTACGATAGACAGCAAAGATAAGTTTCATTCGTTATCTTGGATTCATTCTTTTTAAATTGTTTTTTCTGCATTTAACACCTATGTGTGAAAAAACACGCACTTTTTATAATTGTAAGATGTTATACATATGATTTTGTTTTTTTAAATCACATATGTGAAGAACCACTATCGTAAACCGGTTTATCAACTGACTATCCATCTATGTATGTTTGTTTTTTCAACAATAACTTCTGGACTGGCTAAAAAGGGAGCCAATGGAAAAAAGATGAATGTTCAAGATTTACTGTGCGTAGAGGCGTCGTGATAGGAAACGCATTGATTATGGTAGTTGCGGTTTCGTACGCGATATAATTTCATTCAGATTACATTTTCAAGACTTTCTTAAAATATGACGACTGTTGAACAAAATGGTCTTAGTGGAAGAGATCTTCGAATTAAGCTATTTGATTTAATGAAATCAAAAGGCATCGTTGATAATGTCAAAGTAAATGCAGCAATCTGTTTTTTTTCGATCAATAGTAATTTCATTCTTCTAATATTCTAAATGCTTTGTAAAATATTTCAGTCGCATTTACGTGGTCGCTTAATTCATGAGTTACGCGGTGGTTTTGATGATCAAATTCGATTTTCATCTTCAACTATACAACCGACACTTTTAGTTCGTGCACTCAATGGATTGATTATCGATTATTTCCAAGGTCAAAAATATGATTATACAACAAGTGTTTTTATACCTGAAGCAAATATCAATGACTATCGAGTATATTAAAATGATTATCATTATCAAAAAAATATAATAATAATAAATGTTTATCTCTCGTTTTTAGACTTTGTCTGATGAAGAAATTCTTCGGCTACTTAATATTTCAACAGAATCAAGTTTTTATAAGAAAATTGTACGAATATTACAAACAAGTTTTAGATTTATTATTTCTTTTTTATTTATTTAGAAATCAAATAGTGAAATAAATGGTTATAAAAGTCTGTTGATATCGATGCTTACATGTATTGCATCATGGTTACCAGGTTCATCTCAAAATAATAGCACACAAACATCGAATGATTTATGGGCAGGTTCTGTTGCTGGATCAACACTTGGTAAGTCTTTAATTCTTTTCATTTTTACGGAATTAACAAACAAAATTCACAAGACAACGAGTGTAAAAATAGACTTTAGCTGATATTTGGTTATGTTCTACGCTTTGGATAGGAGAGGAAAATATATAATAATCAAGTTAACAGTTTGTTTTTTCACATCAGGATATTCACTAAATGTTGCGTGAACGACTCACATAATTTGAAAAGACAACGTGTTGAACTAAATATTTTGATTTTATGTTACAAGAAAAATGAAGCATGGTTTACGAAACTTTCTACTTAATAATATTTCACTGTTGTTTGTTCAGAACCCCATGTTAGCTACTATAAGCAAATATTTTTCACAAATGAATAGTATTCGAATAATCATTTGTTTGATCGAATTAGACAACTAGCAGATCCTGTGCTAAGTGGTTCACATTTCAATTATCCACTATCTTGATGAAACTCAGCAACAGTTCTCAGGACAACGAAATCTTCCTTGATATGCGAAGCCAGTTCGAACGCTTCGAAATAGTTTCGAAATGATTACTTGAGAAAATTAACGAACAGATTTCAAAAGTACTAATGTACACAAAGAATCTTTTCCGTAGATTGCAATATAATTATTGATTTCAATCAGTGAAAAATTCCAAAGAGTTATGCGTAGAAAAGAAAATGTGACACAATTACTAAAAAGAATTACTTTCGAAAATATTTATTTTACAATTAGAGTTACTCTATATGTATGTCTTTCAAGCGAAAATAGTATGCTACCATAGATGTTAAGTTTGAGAGAATGACAAACATCCTTCGAACTCCTATGCGATTAAATATATTATCAACGCTTGATATTAATGAAAGTCTATGCATTCAAATGATTAGTTTCGCAAATTAAATTTGAAATTAGTTTTCTTTGCTATTTAGATGAAAAACTAAGCAATCTTGATGCAATGTATACCAATCGTCATGATGATTTAACGTCAATGCAGAATTTATCAACCGAAGAAAAATTATTATTATTTCAAAAAAATGTTGAATTAAGAACTAAAGAAAATCTAAAGCAACAAGTAAAATTAATTCTATACATGAGTCATTTCAGTCACAATGTAACATACTAGTGTCGCCTTCACTGACTTTGATTCTTTGTAAATATTATTTTTCTAAATAAGTTCCATTAAAGCATGGATATATGTAAAATATAGGCTATTTCGCATTACCATCCATATCATAAGTCACTTGAAAAACAGTAAGACAGTTTGTTTCTATCCACAAGAGAAAAAAGAATCAGAACATTACACGATAGCATGTCTGAAACAATTTTATAGAGATTTGATCAAATCTTGAACTATACATCATATAACTGTCAGAAATATGATGCTTCAAACTAAAGGATTTTTAAAACTATAGTACATAATGTGAAGTTGATACTTTCTGTGTTTCACTTGGTTGAAGCTAGCCAAAGTACATTAACGCTGTTTCGCTTTCAGTTATTAGGATTAAATTAAGATATATTCTATAAATCTATAAAATAGAACAAGAAAATTGTTAAAGCTCACTATATCAGCAGTTTAGTATGCCAAAGTGGTTCTCATAATGAATGATTTACTCCATACATATATTTATATATATTGATGCGATAGAATAAAAATGCCTCGGTAAATATTTCTTTAGATGGATCAGTTTCGTGAAAACGAAATTAAAAACGTGCGTGATGAAGAACGTTCGAAATGTCAAATGGAATTGCAAGCACTTCGAAAAGAAGTTCGTCACATTTAAACNCAATGATGTCATATTCTTATTTTGTTTTTAGCTTGAAATCTTGTACAAATCAAAACAAGATACTTTAAATGAAAAGGAAATGCGTATCGGAGAGAGATTCAAAGCGGAACTTGAAGTTTGCTTGAGTTTTTCATTTGTTTTAAAATTCGTAGCAATTTTTATTAATTATTAGAATGAAAGACGTGATTTATATGCTCAACGACAATCATTTCTCGAAGAATTAAAAACTATGAAAATGCGAGAAACAGAAAATCAAAGAAATCTGGAATTACGAGAACGGTAATTTTGGGGAAAAATATAAATTTTATATGATAAAATCACTTTGTCGAGATGTTTGTGTTTTTGTTCGATATTATAAAATAATTTGTAAGTTTATGATAGTGCTCTAACCCATAGGCTGATCTAATAGCATTAATAGCCTGTCACATCTGCTTTACGTAGAATTCAAACAGAAAAATATATGAGAAAACAGAGATCCGCATGTTTATTAAGAAATATTCCATTACAGGTTTTACAAGCAAATCGCCCAAAGTAATTTCTCGCTTTTCAGCTCATATTTTGCAGATCTAGTAAAAAGCGCCCTACTCATAGAATCCTATATTAACTTTGATTCACAAGTTTTCTCGATAGAAGAAAGGGATTTTTTCCAGATTTTTTATCATTAGATAGGATCTAAGCAAGAAAATTAAACGCAGAAGGTTTTATCAGAATATTTCTTTATAAGTAAGTCCTATGGTCTTTAAAATGTTTTGAAATTTTCAGGCAGAAAAATTGTTAATTATAAAGTCTAACATTTTCAAGAAGAAAAAATTATTCTTTTTTGACTGAAAAATGCAGAATATTCTGAAGTGAAGGAGACTGATGAAGAAAAGTCTTGGTTAATATATCAATATTCTATCTGATGATAAAACTTTCGTACGACACAATCGAGAAGACCTGTTAGTCAATCTCCATTGCTTGATTATCATACTCCGTAGATACTCTCTTTGGTGTTGAAATTTGAGCTAACAAGAGAATGAATTAGCTATTATATTTCACTCCTGTAAATAGTTCAAGTCCTAATAGTCTACAATACTTTTATTTAGAATACGTGCCATTATGAGAAACATATAACACTCACCCACAGTAATATTAAAGTAGTTTTATTTAAAACTACCTCTTTATATTTTTCTTAAATGCTATATAGTTTTTGAGAATAAATTGAGCTAATAAGCATCCTAAAATATTTATGAATACGACAGCTTTCTTGCTCGGTGTCATAGCCATCCGATTATCACGACCGTTTTCTGTTTCTAATAGATTAATTATGAACCGATTAGTTTTTCATATATTAAAATTGATTTAGAGGTGAGCATTAAAAGTGGATTAAAATGACATATGAACCTAATTAATGATTTTATTCATTGATGAAAAGTTATTGTGTTTGTGAGAGAAGATAGTTTTCCTGTTACGTCCTTTTAGACAGAAAAGACAACTAATATCTTTATAACGAGATTATTTTTACCTTCTATTACCGGCTAAAAGAACACGAATATCTATCAGTTTTTGTCTCATCTAAAACAAGCAAAAATGCATTTGAGAAAATATGTCGGTTTTGCAGTCTAACTTTTTTGAAACATTACTAAATAGTTTTGAATCATCTAGTTGAAATGTAAATGATTTTATTTTTATTTAGATCTCTAACATTAGAAGCGGATCGTGTAAAACGTCTTGAAGACGATATTCGTAAAAGAGAAGTAACATTATCAAATACTGAATTACACGTTGATCAACAAGTACAAATGAAATTAAACAAGTAGATATAAAATTATTTATTTTTATGATAGTTATTTTTTGTTTTCCTCGAATATAAGATTACGATTTGAGATCGAACAGCAGTTTACAGAACGTAATAAAAATTTACAATTAATTGAAATGAGAAACCAAGGTAATAAA
The DNA here is from genome assembly GCA_900239745.1 of Rotaria magnacalcarata. Taxonomy (NCBI): domain Eukaryota; kingdom Metazoa; phylum Rotifera; class Eurotatoria; order Philodinida; family Philodinidae; genus Rotaria; species Rotaria magnacalcarata. The sequence continues at coordinate 52,504 of OENM01000407.1, read as the reverse complement.
TAATTATTCCATTTTTAAACTTCATTTATTAAATAAATTTCTTTTCCTACGATTAGAAGAGGCAAGACGACTTAGTGAAGAACGTCTGTTAGCAGAACAAGCTAAATCAGAAGTGGTTTCATTACGAAAACATTATTCTGAGGCGGATGTAAATTGAAAAATTGAAATTAAAAACAAAAAAGAATGTACTTTGATAATTTATATTGATTTTTAGTCAACAATTCATCGTTTACATAGTGAGGCTAAAGTCCTTCAAAATGAAAATGAAATTTTACGTGAAAAAGCTAAACAAGTACACCATAACTTTCAACAATAACGACTTTTTCTTTTCTGTTTGATTTATTTAGACTGTTGATTACCAATCGATTCGAGAGGAAAATGCTATTTTAAAAGCACAAATGAATAATAACACAAGGTAGAAATAATTTAAAGTGCTTTGTGATTTATTTTAAAATTTTTCTACTTCTACAGTCGATCACAGCATTCGAGTACGTGAACGTTTTTACAGAATTTTACAAGAAAATTGTTCTTCGTTTTCTTTTGAAGATCGGCATCATCATGATAGCAGTAGTTCATCACCTCATGAACGATCAACTAAATCTGTAAGAAAAAGAAGAATGATGAGAAAAATTTCCTCAGAATTTCATTGATTTTTTTCTATTTTAGCGAGGCATTATCCGTGAATTAAAGGCTGTTCTCGATAATCAACAAGTAGGTCAAAAAGTTGTTAACGATGAACTAATCGATTTAAAAACACAAATTGCTTTATTGCAATCATCAAATGAACCAGAACCTTAGTAAGTAATACTTTTTTTCTTCTCAAGCAACAGAACAATAATATATTTAAAAACTTGAATTTGTTCTTTGCCAAAAAGTTTTAATCGTCGTTTTCCAAGTAATAGTGGTGGTGATTATTTATCTCATGTAATTAAATCGGCAAGTGATATTCAGTTAAATCACAGTAGATATTCAACATCATCAAATTATAATCAATTTATTGAAGACGCAAAATTACGGATGCTTGAACTTGATCGGGAAGCTGATGTTTGTTTAGAAATTTAAATTTTTATTTGTTCCGAAATTTTGTGATTTATATTGATAGAAAGTTGAAGAAAGTTATCGTGACTATCAACATCGTATTATGACTAAGACTTCGCATACCAGTAATTTACAACCAACAGGTAATTGTAGAGCTATCAAAACCATTTCAAAAGCGTCTGAATTCTTAGTCATCAAAGAAAGAAAGAATGAAAGAAAATACTCCTACCGACATTTACAGGTTTATATAAAACATAATTAAAAGAAGAACGAGAAAATCAAAGGAGTAAAATTGTTTCACTGACAGTTGTGTTAGTTTCACTAATTAGACAAAGGTATCTCTTTTACTCTTTTTCATTATATTAATTAGTCATCATTTCACTACAGATATATTTTGTACTTTAAATTGGTACTAAATGAGTAATACATCAAATTCTCCTGTCTATTAGATTATTTCGTATTGTTTTATCCTCGTTTCGTCAATGCATACCATGACATTGTATTTATTTAGTAGTTGCATGTATATATTTACACTATTTTTATTAAATGGTCATTTTTTTTTATACTTCATTCATACCGACACGCGTTATATGTGTAAGCTGTGATACAACATCTTATTTTTGTCTGAAGCGATTCGTCCAATAAACTTTTTCGCCATAAAAAAAACAAAAAATGATCAGTGTTGAAATGCGGGGTAAGAGTGGGATATATATGCATTCAATGGTCGTTTCTTTCTATTGTTGATGTTTCAGGTCTATGTTTTATTCTTTAATACTTTAAAAAGAAATATCCCACTGATAAACATTGTTTTCGTTCTTTTCTGTCTTACTCTCTTTCTCTCTCTATTTTCTATGAATAAGTGACACGAAGAGAGAATGAATAAATGGAAGAGAAAAGGAAAGAATAAAAAAATCTACCATCCGATTTGGTCTCATATTCATTCGATCATTTCGCTGAATCGTGCATCAAGCAAATGCATTTTTTTATTATCTATTAAATAAGTAACTTTTATAAATTAATACATTCTAGCATATGATGTTTCTTTCAAATCCAAGTAAGCTTTAAAGAGACATATCCTATTAGACATTTATATCAAACTAACCTCATTTGATGCCTGATTTCCTGCGCGAGATTGATGTGCCCGAAGAATCTCGTTGCCTAAATAATTCAATTAAAATCTTCAGCAAGCTTCCGTTAACGCCAGGAAGTCATCCTAGACAGCCCTACTACGGCGTACTGGTAGTCATCAAGAATTGTTAACTGGTCAAATAAAAGAGGAAAAAAACTAGAAGTATAATTATCTTTACATTCGTGTTTATAGATTCTAACTTGTTAACATCTAGTTACAAATATTATCGTCATAAGAATACTCTTTATATCACTCTTATTATCAGACCTAACATTTTGTATTTGCATTGAGATTGAAAGAATATAACTACTATCTTGTTCAATAAAAATGTAGTCGTAGAATATTCAAAACAAAATTCTCCCCTTAATTTTTATTTTTCTATATAACGAAAAAAACTGTTTGATATATAGAAAAATATCTATGCTATGAATTTCGCTGAAAACTAGCTCATCTTGACTGCGGAAATGAATAGATGTCTCAAATGATCATTTTGTTTTGCTGACACTAGTAGATCTTTGCAGCGAAGAAGTATTATAGTCAGTTGGGAAAATGATCCTTTATTCAAAATTGGTTTACGAAATATCTCGTTTTCATATAGAATTGTTCATTTATGATTGAAAATTTTTAATAACAGATAATTATGTAATCATTGAAAGCAACGTTGTTTATTTTCATCTTCTATTATTTTCTCATTTGATCAAGTTAAAGATGCGAGAAGCACAGATCGGCTTAAGTTTTGGTCACCCTACTTCTTTGCCAACTTGCCGAGCAGAAAAGAAAAAGGAAAGAAGAACGACAAGCACCAACGGAACGACAACACGGAAACAAATAAAAATAAGAGTAATCATTCTCGTCACAAGTACACACTGATTGGGTGATAAGAAACAGGAGAAAATGTTACTGATCTGCTAAACTTATTCGACTGCAAGTCTTGCCGATCATATAGTCTATAGTCATCGTTCTCGTTCTATAAGAGAGCACGATAACGTTTTGTATTTATAGAATAGATATTATTAATTTAGCCTCTTATGAATTTATTCATCATATTTTTTGTTAATTTAAAATAACCAATAGATTTTCCGATCAAACCAATTCTAAATATGTAGTTAGTTTTTTCTGTGAATTAACAATAAAAGAAAACACCTTCAGCATACGTGTACAAAGTCATCCTGCCATTTAAGAATTGGTTCTGTTCAGGTTTGGTAAGGAATTTTTGTTGTTCTCTTCCATGCTCTCTATTTCAAGAAGCTAAACTAGCGGAGGATTGCCTGATTACTGTTTTTAGCTTCAGAAAACTCTTTTCTTTTTCTCTCTTATGCCATTATTCGATGTTCATGCGCACATTCTTATCAAGGAACATTTTATCTTTCTTCAATATGGAATAGAAAGCGATCACTGTCAACAGTCCTCCTTTTTTCTTTTGAAAGCCTTAGAGAAAAAAGTCTTAGTCAAAATACTATTCAAATGTAAAATATCTTTGACAGATATTTGTTGCAAAGAAAACATTATAACTTGTTCTTTTTTAATTTTTCTTCTTTCGTTATCTTAAGAAATATAATACATCAGTACCAAAACGTACATATAAGCATGTCAATATTGTTATTATGTTAACCAGAACTTATTTGTGTACATAATTTAACTTCCATAGAGCAAAAAAGAGGTCTGATATATGACCTTCTTGATATTTTTTTTTATCAAGAATGTAATACAGAAAAAGATCGATTTCGTTGACATTCTTCATTATCATTATTCAATATATGCATAAGGCACCATTCTTCAGTACACTTTTTCAGTGCATAAACAAAATCTTATTAGGGAAAAAAGTATTTTGCAAACCACCTGCCAATAAAACTGGATAACAGATTTGTTTTTGAAAAGCTGTTTTTCGTTTTTGTGACCTTGATAAGGGTTAATTCATGTTTTGTATTTCGTCATTGTGCTTCAGTGTTAAAGCGAGAGAACAATCAGTACAACATCATTAGTGAAGTTTCTTGTGATGACATGCAATGTAAATAAGAGACTTTTTTTCTCTTTCTCACTAAGTATGCGTAAGACCGCTTAGTGTTGCAAAGCAACAATAGGACTAGCTTTTTTCATGTATCTAACATTTTTGTTTTGCTTTAATTTTTCTTTTTAAATAATTTTTCTAGAAAAAGATTACTCATCTGTAGGACGCATGCCAACTGTTAAACTAAGTGGACAAACTCAAAAAACAACAGCAAATACGGTGCCAGCTTCAACGTCATTGCAAGATATCAGTGCACATTCACATAGATTTAGTTGGAATAAAGATCAACCATTAATTAATATATCTGAGTAAGATTTAATTAACAAACTAAATAATTTTCTTTCAGCTGATATGAATTTAGAAAATAAGAATTTTGTTTTTCATTTATTCAAATATCTATCTTGAAGTTATAATTATTGGTATTAGAAAAACAATTCAATGTCTCGTAAATAGGAATGCTTACATGGAAAAGAAAATACACAGAAAACAAAAAAATGAGAAAAAGCTATTTGAATAACATATTTTTTTGATGATATCATCGCTCAAAATCAGCTTTCTTTTTCTCTTCAATTAAGGAGCTTATTAACGTCAAAAAATGCAACAAATGATCGACAAAAACCTATGTCACAGAGTAACGATCGTATCTTTGAACACCCTGAAATAACAATAAAACCGTCAACATTTGATGATAAAATACATCGACGTTTAATTACTGCAACAAAAACATTTTCCACAAGTGAAAACGGTTCAGGTAGTGCACCAAATATTCTCGAACATCCTGATATGAGAACACCAATTGTTATGGAAAAGCATCAACTGTCGTTATCATCGTCATCATCATCTCCTTCGTCAATTAGTAATAATAATAATAATAATAAAAGATTAGCTAGACAACAATCTGGTAAGACAAACAAAGAGATTATTTTTAATTTCATTTCATTTCTTTTAGCTGATATTTATACAACAAGAGCACGAACAATATCACCTGTTAACCGCGATACCAATCAAGCAAATTCAAGTATTGATAAAGAAAATGATTGTGTTTTTCCTATAGAAAACGATTGATTAATTATTTCTTAGCTAAAAATCTAATAAGATCGAATTCACCAGAATCCTCAATCAGTGAAATTATCGAACGTGCTGAACAAGAAAAAGTAAACATATTGTATTATTTTCTTTTGGCTTTTATGGTAACTTGTTTTAGAACGATGATACTAGCACATCCACACCTCCACCACTAACTAGAGGCTCGACAAAAATTGTTCGTGAATACGCCGCAACAAGCTCAACATCGGATGTTGACTCAGCAAGCAAACATTCCAATAATAACAATAATAATGCTAATCCTAAACTGCAATCGGAAGAAGACGATTTTTGGTGAAGATAATCATGCTTATTTCTTTTTTTTTCTTGTTACTCATCTACTTCACTGTTGCTGTTTTTTCCATTTAATGTGTACATAGTACGAATGAGAAAAAAAGCAGAGAAAAAAGAAGATCAAGTCCAAAGGCCATTCTTGGACTTTTTTAGTTTATTCTTTTAGTCTTTCTTTTTCTGTTTCAAATAATTTAACGGGTTATTGTTCGTGTCCATTGATCAAGATTTGATATTGTTGTTGCTGGCGTTGACCACGTTTTTGATATTGGTGTATTATATTCTTGATTTGTAAAAAAAAGTGGATTACTAACACCTAAGCGATATGGTTGATAACGATCACTAGAACGTTCTCCATATGGAATATATGATTGTGGTCGTATTGTCAAACCATACCTTAATTAATAAAAATAAATAAAAAGATAAAAAACAAAAACAAAACTAATTTACCATAAAAACCATATGATGATAAAAACTAACATCAATGAAAATATATAACCAAATACAATAGCTAATGGCCAAAGATCAGTTGTTGTATTGTCTGCTTGATTTAAATTAGTATTACGTAGTAGAGCAAGTGTTGGATCCAAATTGATTTCTGATTCACAATAGTCACCTGTATATTGTGAAAGACATGAACATGTGTAATTTTTTGCAGATATTGATGAACGGCATGTACCATTTGATAAGCATGGATTTGATAAACATGGATTCATATGACAGGAAGGATCTAATAGAATTCATAATTACTTGTGTTTTTCCGATGAAAATATTAAATTAGAGAAGCGCATATAAAATTTATGGGCGAGATATATTTCTTCCGACAAACAACAATATGTTGTCAACAATTTAAACTATCGATTCAAATGTAGATCAAGAGGATTGTTTACTTTGATCGGAGTAGGCTTATCATTCTATTGATATTTTACGAACGAGTATTCACTAACGCATGAACATAAGTATAAAAGTCATAACTTCATGAACTTTTCACTACTGAAGAAATGATTAACCTTTTCAATTATTTAATCGACAAAAACAAAGTATGACTTATTGAATAGAATAGTAATAGTTGGACAAAAATTTAAAAGATTTTCTGAGAGTTCTTTTTACTAACACAAGAGAATTATCTCAAAAAATTTAGTATGTGATATCTGTTGAACAAAAATGTTTACTAGTGAATAAAATCCATCTAATAAGTTTTCCGATCGTTTGCCAAATAAGCACTACTACAGAATCGAATGTTTTCTGCATGTATCCAAAGATACACATAGATTATTCATATTTGTTTTGTAAACTGTATCAAGTAATAAGTCGAAAAAAACGTTTCTATCATTCTTAACAACGCTTTCATTGATTATGATTCGTCACAGCTAGTGCTATAGACAGGCACAAGTATCAACATTTCTATGAGATTCTTTGATTCCATAGTCTATATGCTTACTCGTTGTATTCATATTAAGAATAAATAATAGACATTACTGTTCTTTTTTTTCAAATACTTTATTGGTGATCATTTAAAACTGCGATTAACAGTAAATGTTTAAAGAAAAAAGGCAAAAAATCAGAATGAGTATTTCATAACAAATATTTACCACTTTTATTTAATTCCAGTCTATATTTGTGCAAATGGAGGCATAACTGATATCTCGTTCAATCTCGTGTAATAATTAATATGAATAAAGTAGAATCAAGCTTTCATAGGCAGAAGTTTCATCTCTTCCTGATTATATATAGCCCTCTCAGTAAAACGAAATCTTTACATTAATTGTATTTCTTTTAAATATCACCATAATAAAATTTTAGATAAAAACTTCCGGTTGAGTACTAAAAACAGATGCAACTAACTTAAGTTCGAGAATGTCATTTCAACACGATGAATTAATTAGATAACTATGTGAGAATCAATACTGAATATACTTATAAATAATCATTTTCATCATTACGCTGAAGAGGTCATCAAAATATATTTCTATGTTTTGAATGACTTGTTCGTCGTCTCTACTTCAACTAATGTTCAATGGTCTCTTCTTTTGCTGTAGATCTAAACAGTTGGTAAACATCTTGTCTTGATTTATCGTAAAATTATTGGATATACTTTTATCTGTTCGATTCTTTGATAATGTTTTTAGATGAAAGTCAATCTTCTTTTTCTCTATTTTTTCTACATGATAAAAAATATTATTATTCAGTTTACAGATGTTTCATTATTAGCAAAGTGTCTTTTCTTCGTGCACGTTTCCATTTAGTGAACTTAGATCATTTCTTTTGCATTTAACAAGTAGAACAATCTATGGTGATCATTTTGATAGTCACACAATATTATCGTGATTGATATTTAATTCGATTAGAGATGCAAACATAATGATCTACTGATCTTGTGTACGTATTTGCACAGGCTTAAACATGCAGTTTTAAGGGAACCGTGAGCATAATGAAAACATGAGAAGACTGCGGTTGACTCCTATAAAAAAATTAATAGACATTGATGTGTATGAGCCTAAATCTAAAATTGAGTTGTTCACAATTTTGAATTCAAACTTTTGTGTTAGAGAAACTCTTAGTTTTCATCGCTGTACTGTTTGAAATAATGCAAATGTTTTCTTGAACTGAAGCTCTTTGCAATGGAAAATCTAAATGAATATGACATCATTCTATTTCTCTCATGCATTCATCATGTTTACTGTTATTTTACACGAATTTGTGTCAACCAGTATAACGCTTAATCGAACACCGATTCCGAGATCTAATGTATGACTAGTAATCACTGATAACATTTCATCTTTGCACGTTTTAGCCATAAATCTAGTGTATGTTATTCAATGAAAATACTTTGAACAAATTTTACACAGTTCATAAAGGTTTAATGCGCAGTACCAATAAAAAGACATCATACTAGACCTGCAACAGCTACCAGTTCTTCGAACTAGTTATTTTTGATGAACTGGGTTCATCAGCCAGTTCTTTTCCGAGAACTGGTAACTACGTATATTATTACATAGATACATCTATGTATCTATAAATGCATAGATAAAATTTTCATATTATATTGGTCTGTATCGCAAAATGGTCGAATATTGCTACACAGAGAGAATGAGTGACCAGTTCAGTTCTTTCGAAAAGAACTAGTGGCGAGTTCGAGTTCTTTAGAAAGAAACTGGTTAGGAAATGCGACTACAGTTCTCAGTTCTGAACTGTTATAGGCCTACATCATCCTTGTTTTATGCGCATGAAATTAGCTTACCATTACTAGTAGAACAGTTCTTTTTAATTAATTCACAGTATGATCCAGTATGTGATGCTTTACATATACATTGTTCTCGATTAGATTCATCAATCTAAATTAAAATTTCTCAATATTTTCTTGTTTTAAAACTTTCAACTCAACGTACCAGACAAATACCACCATTGCGACAAGGTCGAGTACATTTTTGATTGAATGGTAATAGTGGAAAAGGTACTATAAGGTTTGTATTTAGAAAAATGTTCATAGAAATGAAAAGAAAATACTATACCTGGATATTCACAGAATTTGCCTGTATAATGAGGTCGGCAAAGACATTGAATAGTACGATTAAGTTTTGTTACACAAATACTATGATGTTGACATGGTGAGCTTTCGCATGGATTTTGTTCTGTAAGATAAAGTTTTTTTTTCAGATGAAAGCTTCGATAAGTTTTTTTTATCTAACATGCATTTTTTTTATCTATTTTAAGTCTAAACTTACTAGGCTGTGAACTTTTTAAAAATTCTGGAGTAATAATAAAGTCAGATAAAAGAAAAAAACTATCGCATCGTGTTCTTACCAATTTCACACAACGCTCCAATATATGAAGGTGAACAAATGCATTCAAATAAATGTTCAGATTTAACAATACAAGTTGCATCATGAAGACATGGTGCACTTAAACATGGTGTATATTCTAGAGAGGAAAAAAGAGAAATATTTTATGAAATAATATCTTATTTCATTTATACTATATTCATCCAATATTATCGGTGTTGTAACAGGTAGTGGAAATAATCTTGTCGGTTTACTTATACCATAATTTTGATTTAACCAAATGAGGTATTCATGTAGATCAGTTTTTGAAGGTATATTAGTTATATTTTTTATGTCTTTTATCGGTTTTGTTATTTGAACAAATGTTTTCGTTGTCTTTGATGTTCGTAGGAAGGCTTTTTGAGTAGTTGATGAAACTAAAAAGAATGAAATTATTACACTAAATCTATATATTTCTTCTGTCTCTTTCACTTGATAAGGATTGAGAACAATCAATTCCACCCCAATTAGTTTCACATTTGCAAATTTCTGTATATAAATCAATTTTATAACATCTACCATGAACACATGATATTCGTTCACATGAAGTAATGATAGCTGTAAAAGAAACAGCAATAAACGTTTTACAAGAATAGTAAACAAAATGTTATCTCTGACCAACTTCACAATTCCGACCAGTGTAACCTGATCGACAATGACAACGATAAGCTGACACTGGATTAACACCAATTAATATTTCACATGTTGCATTATGTAGACATGGACGACTCGCACAACCAGATTCTTCTATTAGAACACATAACAAACGAATTAAATCTGAGCTAAAGTAATGAGTATCAATTCGAGATAATTAGGTATAATGTTAATAGAAAACATGAGCCTACTAGCTGAATCTATTAGCAAACTAGAATGAAACCATGAGATATCAATTACGAAGAAACTCCTGGGAGTAAATAATCATCTCGGCATTTATATTCTGACAATATAAGATTATATAAAGATGAATGTAAGGCTAGTCATTTTCAAGATTTCATTCGAATTTGTATGTCTCTCTTTAGAGAAGATGCTCGAACGCGCTACTACAATGCCAGAAAATCAATTGTTGATATAGAACACCAGGTAAGCATGACAATCGATAAGAATGCACATTTTAAAAGATTTAATTGAATAGGAAAAAGTAATTCAAAGCAAAAGCAATAGTAATCATCATTTTAGAAATCTAGATTGGTTAAAAGCATAGAATTAATTTCGTTGTAAATTTGAAATCAAAACGTTTCTTTTAAGATCTAAGTCTAATGCTTAATTAATTTTTTTTCGTTTTATATAGGATTATATTATCATTTGAAATATTCATCGATTATTAAACGCAGTAAAAAAAACAAGACTAGCCAACGATTCTTATTCCTAATGAACTTTTGCTTAATCGTTATTGGTCGAATTAGTATGTTGTGAAGTATCTCTCTCTCTCTCTCTGTATAAATTGAATTTGTAAGCTTTAATATCAATGAAGAATTGAAATACTGAGTTTAGTTTACATTCTAATAGAATATTTCTACAGATTAACCATTAAAGTAACAAATAAAATATACCCATTAGCGAACTTTGATTGCAATATTCCAATGTCCAACCGTCATGACAAATACATTTTCCATTTTCTGAACAATCGCCATGAACACAATGTATTCGATTACAGATCTGTTCAGCACTTTTGCCTGTTGGGCCTAATCAAAATATTACTGGTCAAACTAGATGGATAAAGATCTATTTAATACTTACCGATCTCACAAGTTCGCCCACTATATCCTTTTGAACATCGACACAGATAACTTCGTAGATATACAACACATGTTCCATTATTTAAACATGGCTCCTCTTCACAAGCAGGCACATCTAAAACGAAAGGAGTTTTTCTTTTTTTCAAACTTTGAGCATCTATTTTTACCACTAAGACAGTCTGCTCCAAAATAGCCATGTTTGCAAATCTTTTGACCCGTAATCAAATCACAATCATAACGTTGCTCATTTGGTATACAAACCATTTCACAATTATTACCATAATAATTTGGCGAACAATAAAGCTGAAATATCGAGTTGATTAAATCAAGAGAAGATAGCATATAGAAATCAAACCGAAATATCTGCTGTTAAATTCGTATAAGCACCAAACAAACTACGCAAGTAGATTCTTTGCATTTCTGCTGTTTCTGCTGACTTATAAATTTTAAGATCAAGCAATGTTCTTCCATAAAAATCAATTGAATCATGAATTGTACGATTATTAACATCATCAATATCAAGCACTTCTACAATTAAACCGATACCTGTCTAGAAAAACATAGAGAAAAAAGAGTATCTTAAAAATCTATCTATGCAAATACTACGAATACTGTACTTTTGGATATTTAAATCGAAAATGAATTATTGGCTGATACCAAAGGGAAACAAATGATGACGATCGTGGTTGAATAGCCGATCGATCTTCTTGCTTTTTATCGATATCAATAAATTGTATATCATTACCACCAACAAAACCCGTAAAATGATCACCTAATGTACAATTATGTGGATTTTGAAATGGTAATCGTACTAGACAAAATAAAATTGCAGTATCACATCGGCCATCTCGATTGATATCATGTTCGAGTTTTGTATCACACGGATGATTTTCATATGTTAAACCATTTGGATTTTTATAATGAAGTAAGCGTAAGGAAAGCGTTACTTCACTTAAAGATAACTATAACACGTTAAATGAACAAAAAAAAAGATATAATATTAGAGAAAAAATATTTTCAGACAAACTTGAAGAATAGCAAAGTCATAAACAAGAATAATCATTAACCATTGTACCATGTCGTCCTTCCGCACATACTCATTAACAACAATATAGAACATTCATTCTCATCGCTCTAAACGTTAATCATTCACGTTAAATAAATTCGAGAACTGACCGAAAGATATATATTATAGCTATGTCTGTATCTGTATGTGTATATTTAGTCAATGTTTGAACGTACGCCCTATTCTCTATCGTTTTTCTAAATGAGTATTTATTTTGGAGTTATTAACCGAAATGTGCTCAGACGATTTTGACTGTCTCCCATTCGTTTGTACAGTCATCGTCAAGTTAATAGAGATGCAACTTTTGATTGTTTCATTGTTTGATTTTTGCTAGTGATCGTCTCGTTCATAGTTATACATACAAGGAGATGAAAAACTACTAAAGGTCTCATCAGATAAATATGCCTATGTATAGTTTTATCGAAACATGAGCGTATGAGATTATCGAACGTTTCTTTTTTCTTGATTAAAAAATAATGTGTAAATGACATTTTTTTCGGGAAAAGTTGTCTATCATATGCCACAATTAAAAATTTCGCTGATCGTCTTATCCGTTGTTTTTATAAACTATATCAATGATTGTGTAAAATCTTTCTTTAAATCCTTTTCTAATTATGATGTTTTAAATATATTTCTTTTGACAAAATAAGTATTTTACCATGTTTGTAGTTTGATTTTTAAATGCCCTTCCTTTCTCTCAAAATATCGAATATCCAAGGGGGAAACAGCTGATTCATGATTTTGGTGATTTTGAGTGATTTTCATGAAATCAAAAGTCGCCGGAAATGACTGGAACTAATTGAAAATCACAGACAATCAATGAAAAGCAATGATAATCACTGAAAATCAATTGATTTTGGGCTGCTTAAAAGCAGCTGTTTCCCCCTTGCAAATATCACACCAGATGCACTCAAATGGCATAACATTGTATGCTAAAAATTTCATTTATCATCAAGAGAATATTCTGGAATGCATAGTTCTATATGATTATGTTTTCTGGTAGATAGTCAATTAGTAGTAGTCAAAAATGGAAAATGAACTTTCACTTTATGTATTTTATTTGTTCTTCTTCAAAAAAAAGTCTGTTAGATTACACGATCTGTAAAAGTTCTTCGTTTCAAATTCTTGTTTTTTATGTAAAGCGACGAATGAGAAATTTAAATTTTCGATAAACTCTCAGAAATGATCGTCTATATAGATAGTATATATCGGTGCCATTTGTAGTGTAACAATAGAAGGCTTCATTCAAAAACAAAATTTATTACACTGAAACTCGTGGGAGATTTTCAGTGATGAAGTGCAAAGCGATTTCTTTACCTTTAAATGAATCACCACGATCGCCGAGTTTTATTATTGTCACAACAGTAAATGCTGAGAAAAGGCATAATATTCTTTGACTGTGTTTTAGATGAATAAAATATGTATAGTTAATTGATCGAATGTTGAACTGAGTAAAATTTTATCTAATTTTGAAATGCAAAAACTGCCAAAGCAAATCCAAAATAAAAGCGATTCATCCAAAATTTGTTTAGAATAACTTGTAAAAGATACGAAAATCAAGACCAGGCATGAAAATTGACACTTTTCCACGCGTAATTTCACTGAATACATCCGTTATCTTGTGCCTAAAACTCTAGACAAAATATTTCTTTCCAAAGTTACCTTAGAACCAGGAGTATCAGAACAACGATTCTGGAACGATCGAGTTCGCTTTACAACTGTATTTTAGATAGAAACTAAGATATTTATAGGAACTCTTTACACAGTTTGTAAATTTAACAAATACTTTGCTTGATTATTTTTCGATCACCCGCTAGTATAATAAAAGACTTCGACAAATCAAATGTAAAAACTACTTCGAGATCAAACTATTTGTTTGGTTATTTAGGGATTCTTGATGAATACCAAAGATACTATCACATAACTCCGGATGGTTGCCATTGACGTATTATATTGCTTGTATTTTATAATTAAGAATCAGAAGAAAACTCGTAATCCATGGAAACTAACTAATTAGTTTCTTCATCATCGACATCACCTGTCAGAAACATTTGAACTAACTAAAAACATTCGAAAAAGAACGAAATTATTATCCTTTTCTTGCATTGACTTGACTTCGCAATCAACTCAAGTGATATTTTCTTTCTTCATCAATTTCATAGTTTACTAAGTTGTCTTATGATTCATATTCGCATCGTTTAGAATTATGTATCACCATTCAAGTTCTTTTTCTCTCTATTGCATTCAATAACAAAACAAATCTATATACTCAGACTAAAAATAAAATACACCAAGTAAGATCTCATAGTATAATTTTTATTCCACTTTCGTTGAAATTCAAATCCAAATATATTTACATAAGAAAGCAGAAAGTGTTCGTTAATTTTTTCTTACATAAATAATTAGTGTTACTTACACTTTATACATCTATAGTTTGTTAATATATATATTGGTTAAAGCAGATAGTAACCGTGCATCGCATTTTAACATCTCTTGATTATTCTTTAAAAGAAAAAGATTTTTCAAACAGATCTTCACTTAAATGAATAAAGATAAAATACTTTTTCTGATTCTTATTGAGTACTATAGTAAACATATTCTATATCGTTACACTAAGAGAAATTATGTTTAATGAAGAAACAACACAACATGGGGTAACCAAACTATTGATCCAATACAAAAAGTAATCTGAGTAGTGTCTTTATTCTTCTTCAGTTGTTTTTTGAAAACATTTGTTGATTATTAATTATGTTGATTTAGCAGCTCTTAAACCGTTTTTTATTCATAGCTCGAGAACAGCTTACATTGTACTCTTTACTAAAGCGATTCGTTTTACAGCAAATATATTTTATACCACTGTTTGCACTATTTTACACGAAATCTTTGAAATACAATACTTCAAAGTTCAATTTATACATACATTCTTCATTCTACATCAAATGAAAAACAAATTCGTATGATAAGGAAAGAAAAGAAAAGAAAACTTGATCTTTTACGTGTTTATCTAAATTTCAATCAATGATATCATTCAAAAGTTTTCATATTCTACTATATATTACCCTAGTGGTGTACTTGACATAATATTTTTTCCGTGCTGTGTTCTATTATTTATAAATCTGTTGTATTCTATACGTTAGTTTTTGGCGGCTGTCGCCACCAGAAAACGACTGCTTTCTCTTATTTGATTACATAGCTCTTTGCAAAAGTGTTATGAAAAATTTCATTTAGATAGTTTTGCCTCGTTGAAGTCGATAATAAACCTTAATGTATATATATCAGGGCTTCGTAATCAAAATGTTTCATTAGTGTAGAAAGAAAAAACTTTCTTATTCATTCACATGTGACCCTATTATACATTCATCGATGTTTTCATAAAAAAGAATTATTATTGTCGTCAGAATTACCAGTAGCTCTTCTTAACCGACTTATTATTCTTTTGATGATTCGCCGCTAGCGCAATATGTAGATAATGTATTTATTGATTCTAGTAGTGTTAGTCTTGAAATGTGAGACCTCTCAGACTGTATTTGCAATTTTTGTCACAAGACCTATAACATTAAAGACTATCAAAGTAATATTCTTCAACTAAAATCATAAATAAAGAATTTAATGATCACTATCCTCGAACAGTATAACAGACAGTAAAGTGTATAGTAGAATATTCTGTAATTTGGTTTGAAAAGTCATGTTCAAAAATTATTATTTTTCCATTCGTTAAAGTTCATAACAAAACGATGTAAAGAATTATTGTAGTTTGATATCGTGAATATAAGTTCGACGACTTTTAAAACAGGTGGATTTATTCAATGGAACATACTGTGAGCGAGTCCAATTAAACTAGTTTCTCGTTCGTTTGAATAGCTGAAACCTGATATTCATTATTTGCCTAGAAAATGCAAATCATTTAAATAGAGCATCTGCAGAACATATGAAGATCTTTTTAGACCGAAATTACCATCTTGTTTAACTGCTGAGTTTTCAGTTAATATAAAAACTGTGGACAAAGACTTTTTGAAAACTAGACACAATTAATCATAGAAGGTCATAATAAAATGATTAGAAGTCACGTCATGTTCAATCAAAAGCAGTAGTTAATGATTAAAGTATTAATAGAAGAAGAAGAAGAAAATAATACTGTTAATAATACGAGTTCGTTTGACAATATAAATACTAAAAAATAATAACAAAGATCTTAAAAGAATTATATATTAGATCAATCTATGTCTTGTCATATGTAAATGATCATTGGCTCTAATCATTATCTTTTATTTTCCAATATTATACACAAGTAAATATGTTTCGAGCAACTTAGAACAAGAAAAGATAAAAGAATATTATGAAATGATAAATAAATAAATGAACTGAAAATAAATTATTGGATCCAATCATTTTAAAATGTTCATTGTTTTCTCATTGCGGGTTGTTCATATGTAGATTGCATATTTCCTTGTTGCCCATATGGCGAATACATGGGTGCGCCCATCGGTTGTGTTGCAACTGGTGCGGGTCCTGAAATGATTGAGAATAGAATATTCAATAATTAATAAAACTACAATTTATGTGCAAATACCTCCATGAGCAGCTGAACGAAATTTAAGCTCACGTGCTTCTTGACAAATAGCACATGGAGCACAAAATGTTGTTGCTACACAATCACTACAATCTTCTGCAAGACCAAAACGATCGCGTAATGTTTGCCGTTTGCCCATGTGTACTAAACAACATAAACTGCATTGTGCAAGCAAGTACCATATACAGCATGAACCGAAACAACTACTGCCATCGATTTTTTCAGCATTTTCTCCATAGAGACAAGGTGCGCAACACCAACCATAAAGACAAATGCCACCATCACTGCAGCAATCAAATAGACCAGCTGAAACAAATAGTTAATATATTCGATGCTTTGATAAATGCTACTTGTGTACATACTATTCCAAGCAGCCATATTTTGAGTTGTCGCAAAGTAAGAATATCAATATATGGGTTGTTTTCAATCTAATAAGAAATGTTCGTTTCGTCAACTTATATAAGTAGACTCATATTATTTTGTATGTTTTATACTAGTGTGACATTTAGTCAACATATATCCCTACGTCGATACAAAGCTGTTTCGTTTTTTCTCTTTCCTATATAATAAATGTTTTGTTTTTGTTACCATTCTTCAGTACTACGATCATGTCCATGGTAAAGGACACCCTAATTCTACGAAGTTAGAAATCATTAGTTAAACGAATAAAATAAAATGAAACAATGAATTAATGATGTGATCTAAGCTAAACAAGGACGACTACATTAATCTAACGTGAAAAAAACACTTAAGTGTTAGAATTATGATCATTGACATTAGACTTTATTGATTCTACACGAGACTCGAGCATTACCATATAATTCTAGAGCTTTTACTCATGCAACTATGATATAGGCAATACGATGAAGAGAATGAGAAAAAATAAAAAGGGCTGCTAAAGAAGGATACTACGATAATAAGTGAATACATAAAGGAATCAGTACATAGACATTACCTACTTTAAGACACAACTGCCAAATAAATGAAAAAAAATAACAAGTTTCAGAAAGACGATTAGTATGAATATATGTAGGCTCTTCTTTCTTTCTTTTTCTCTTTCATTCCTTTGATTTCTCTGGCATTCTGACATTGACATAGGATATGATTTCTTTTTCTTTCTCGTTTTTATCTGATCTTGTTCTACGTATTTAGTTTTTTTTTCTTTTACGAATTGCAGCTTATGTGTAACAGCAGTGAGAAGTAACTGACTAGAAATTATTTTTGAGAGACAGGGTAAAATATCAAAATCCTACTCTATTGGGTATCATAACCACTGCTACAATAGGATACAAAATAAGCGTTTACTCCACGTCAACAAATCGATGTATAACACGAATCTTTATGATTTGCAAAGATTATCCATCCGTTTTGCTACATGTAGCTTTGATTTTTTCAAAAGTAGTACTACTCCACTGTTAGAATTTGACAATATCCTTGAATATTGCTTGCAATACTCGAAGCACGATATATCTTGAGAACTATCATTATAAATAGGCAAAAAAAATACTAATACAAATATAAATGCTTCAATAGACTGCATTACACACTCTTTAGCTTCCTACGCCAAGAATCAGTAAATGAAACATGAAGTGCACATAAATAAGTGCGACAATAAAAACAAAGAAGACAGAACTCATCGTAGTTGAGTTGTAATTGAACATATGTTATTGAAACTAAATGAAATAGTCTATATTATCAACTGAAATATTTGCGAGACGTTTCAAGAATAGCTACCTGATAAACAGAATTCAGATTCTTATTGATTTTCCTCTACTAACTAAGTAACAGACCCTTGTCGTCCTTTCTTTATTCTTTGATCTATCTGTCTCGAATTGATTTTTTTTCAAGTACATCCTACTATACAGATGAGAATAAACCATCAATGAATAATCACTTTCGCTTCCTTTCTCTTCTATCTGTCATATGAATAATTGCTTTTTCGTTAATAAAATGGTTCAACGTAAAGCTAAGTAAAATATTACAAATAAAATCTTTGACGAATTCATAAGAAAAACTGTTAAAAAAACCATCATTCTTGCCATCGAAGTCAGAAACTAGACAGAAATAATTCTTTGTGAAACAGAACTACAAGGAGAATTTAACAAATACTACTGAGTTTTCTCAATATTCAAACATCAGTACTAGCTTAATAATTAAAGTGCAGCACAGAACAAAAAGATTTTGAAAAATATTCCAGAATTTAAAACACAAATGCTTCGAAACTTCTTAAAATTCCTATTGTTAAAGTTTTATTTGAAGAAAATATGGATTGAATAATAGTCTCTTTGCAGTTCAGACAAAATTTTGTTAAGAATAACAGTATAGCAAGATTAAATTGACAGAATTGTCAATCTCTTTATAGAAGATAATATCTGTCTCAGGCATAGTTGTTCAATGTCCATTTCCTTTTCTTAATCAAATATTTTTCTTGAAATAAACGTTCTCTCTGATCAAAAAAGAAAATTCTTCCACGTGTGTAACAATGTAAGAAAGATCTCACAGATCCATATCATTATAAGTATGAGATAACACATATCCACAACCTTCACTACAGTCGATAGAAATCATTTATAATAATCAATCATATACTTTAAAATTCTGATAGTGTTTTAAATGCTTAAGAAGCTTGCAGAGTCAAAATACCGTATGGCCACAGCTGAATTACATACAAGTAAATATACAACATATAGAGGCAGATATTAGAATATTTCCATTTTCTAGAGGAAGTGTTCACACTTTTTTTTCGTACTTCTGGAGAGGTTTTTACTAGTTATTTTTCAACTAATAGTCAACTGAACGAGGAATCATTTTCAAATATCTACATGAGCTCGGTAAGCTATTTGAGTTGAGTGAAAGTTTGTTTCTAAAGAGAATGAGAACATCCTGAGTAAGATTTGTTAAAGCTTAAAATACTGTTTTTGGTCTGCATTGTTATAATAACTGCCAAGCTAGTTCCTTGTTAATACTGGTAACCATTTGAAAGATTTTTCGGAAACTCTGGTGTTTCAAGTAGATATTTTCTTTTTTATTAAGAAATCTATTCAATCCGTGCAGTCGATTAAGATGTATTTTGACGTATATTGATCTTGTTGCTATAACAGGATGATACGAGAAGCTTATTTTTGACTGATTGTACGTATGAAGGAGAAAGTTTGATATTATTCAGATACAGTTGAAGAATTCCATGAAACAGAAACCTCTTATATATTGTTCATGATACCTATCAGATAATTCTTATGTGCTAACTTATTTTTTCTTGAAAAAAATATTATTAATCCGAAATCTCAGAGCTGAAAAATAAATTTCTTTATTAAAACTAATTTTCATGCCACGGTTCAAATCTGGAAATTTTCGTCCATATTCTATCACATAACTAAATTATGTAAAATGGAAGTTCCATCCATGCTCTCGATTTACTTGATTCGAAATCTCAAATTGTTAATTTTAATAGAACACAGTATTAAACGTATAATTAATGAACTTTAAATAGAAACTATACAGAGATATCTAAAAGCGGAGAAAGGTCATGATTTGAAAAAAAAAATGAAATAATTACATATTCTCTAGCGTGAACTTATCGACTGATATAATGACTATACTTCGATTTGAGTATCATCGGAATCAAACGGACTGAAAAAGGATAATGAATATAAGCGATACGGGAGAAAATTCCAATAGTGATGTACTGATTAAACTCAAACTTACGGAGTAGTATGACGTACTATCAATGAAATAAGGAAGTCTATAGTTAGAAAACCTTGGTTTGCTATTTAAAATCAGTGGATCACATAAAAATATCTAAATTATGACTTTAGAAAGCTTTTAAATAGATTGTTATTACTGTGTGTTTCTGATTAATGGGAGCAAAACATTGATTTGTAATTCTCAAAAGTTCAGTCCAAGTTTTAACAAACGAGATAAATCAATCGTGCATTATCTACAAGGGCTTGTTTAAACTGAAAAATATCTCTGAAATCAGAAATCTGACCTATGTCAAAAACGTTTTGCTTCAGTGATCTCTATTGAGTACTTGAATCACATACCATAAACATGAAATAATTTTTTTCTTTACCGAACTCTTTTCAATGCTATAAAATAGCTTGATCATCTGTGTCATATAGAGATGCATGTATCAATATTTTTATGATAACAAGGCGTTTTTTCTCTTTATTTAATTGTCTAGTAGAAAAAATACTTCTGTTAACTATCTCAGCAAACCGAAGTATTATTTTTCATAATTGCTAATTTTACGTTATCCACTGATTTGAGAAAAGAATAATCTTGATTTGAATTTGAATAATACATAAAAACTAATAATCGACGAGTAACATCTTCATCATGATACGTATATCAATTATTCTAGAATAATTTTATTTTCTATCCAAAAACATGTTTATGAAATTTTAATATCCTCGCTCGAGATAATTTCTTAAATTTGCAAAACAGGATCCATGGTCTTCCTAGATAATTTTATATGATAGAAATCAATAGTTTCCTTTCTGTATGACTTAAGCCAACAAAACTTGACCTATGTATACCGAAAATGCATGATTGATTGTTTTCAGCAATTCTACCAACAGTATGTTATCTTGCTGCTCATTTTATCGCAGCGAAAATTAAATTGTATTCAAATTTCGAATAAACACAGCATGTATATCTTTAAATATTTAATATAAAAAATGTAAAAAAATGTTGGAGTCTCCTTCGTACATTTCAATAAAAGATTCAAATGGTTACTGGTAGATCGTATTTGTATATTTTAGGAGATAGTTTTTTAATAACGTAAAAGATAACGCCAATCATGAAATAAAGCATTTGCAATGCAAAAAATGCGTATGTTATAGATTCAGTGAATAAAAATTATTTTATTCGTTCATTAGTTTAAAATATTTACATTTGTCTAGTAATATTTGTTAGATCATTCACAATTTAGTGTAAATATATTAGATTTGTATTTATCAATTAGTAACTGCTCGAGCAAATTTTGCACATTTCGATCTAAGTGCCAATTAATACGTATTTCTATTCTTTTATCTTGCGATTACGCTGACTAATGCATGTTTCTCGAACTAGTAATTGTATCCTTATCAGAAAATCAATTAGCACAGTTGCTATTCATTCTATTCATTCGATGAATAGCTATGATGCATTTTCTTTTCTACAAACGACACTTTGCTACACATCTAAATGTACATGATATACTGCGTGTATCATTTTCGATGCTAGGTGTTTATTTTATATTTGTTGTGATCTTTAACATTTGATTCAATAATAATTGTTAGCAATTATTTTTCTTGAGATTAATTAAAAAAAGAACACATGTCTCATCTTCGAATGGCTACCTTTGCATTAGTTCTTTTGATTATTGTACACTGTGCTGTAGCTCGAGCAAGAGATTTCGGTGCAATTTCTACTCATCAGAAAAGGTATCGTTCTGATTTCGCAATGAATAAAAATAAATATTTTTCTTCGAATGTTTTCAAATTTAGATTTCTTGGTTGTGCTGTACTTGGCAAAAGGTGCTTAGGTCTATTCGGTAAATCGTGTTGTGGGGGTTTAGTTTGTAATACTACATCGGGAAAATGCGTACGCAAAGGTTCATCAACTTCATGGCTACACGATCGAAATGGAAGATAAACTGAAAAATCAACATGAAGATTTCTGTTTTTCTATTCATTCATCGAAATAAATAAATATACATTCAAGTTGACTACAAAATAAATATTTAAAATAGAATAACGACTTGATTCACATTACTATAGATCAGAATGAAGAAATTTTTGTAAAACAAAGCTCACACAAATCTTATTTTTACAAGTCTTCTTCTAAATCTTGTGCAATAATTACGTTGATTTCTTAACAGATTTCATCAATGACTGAAAATAGTCGTTATAAGTCGATCGAGATGCATTCGCTAAAAAGTTGATCTTATATCATATTCTAAAGGAGAATTTTAATAATAATTTATTTTAAAATTGATCTTCAATTAATTATAACTGTTTAAATAAGTACTTACTCTAAGGGAATATTATATCTCTTTTTCTTTGAATCATTTAATCTGAAGATGAAATGTACTTATGTCTAGCAATGATTACAAAGGGGAGAAAAATGTATCCCTACATCTCCAGAGTATTTGGGATTGATGAGATGTGTTTTTACTGCACCCCTATTTCATAATCGTTGTTAAGAAATACGCAATTTATTCTTGAACGTTATTATGAGGAAGCTACTTATCACTTCGTGAAGACTTAAAGTAAAAATATGCGATCTTATTTATGCAATTNGAATTTTGTAGATCAATCTTTAGAATGTCATGAATAATTGGAACTCCTAGAAGTCAGCTGAAACAGTGCTGGAAAATCGTTTTATACGATAATTCAAGCGTCAGAAATCGATGGAATGTACCAGCGCTATGCATGTTCTAAAACTGTTCAAATCTTGACGATTTCTGTTCACATGCTTCTTACTTTATTCGATAAAATGCAAATAAAGACGTTTATAAAAATTTAGAGGTATATGGCCTCCAAATACTAAACATGACTTTAATTGAATTTGAATTTTTACGATTTGAAATTGCCAACATGTTCTCATTGTCTAGATACTATAATTAAACGTGCATCTATGAAATACCATTTATAGAGACCTAAATATTGTGTCCGATAAAAGATGTTTGAATATAAATTGAAATTATTCTTATCAGAATTCGTCGAGAATAAGTCAAAAAAAACTATGGATTCATTCGTAAAGAGTAGAAGACAGCTAGGATGCGATGTATGAATATTATTTTTCAGATCTTGTAATGTAATTAGATTTAAAAAACTCTATAAACTCTATCAAACAGAAACTGGATGGAATTGGATGAATATTTGACTCAATATGCATTTGCCGTGCCCAATATCTCGTCAAAATCAACACATCATTGGAAATGAGCACATCGTACATTAAAGTGCACAATGAATGTGGATCTATAAGAATAAAGTCTACACTCATCTCATCTATATTGGATTTCTCTAAGTTTTGCTTACATTAGTGAACTTATAGCTAGTTGTAGACATTAATTCCAACTTGGACATTGCTGCTCTACCGACTATGAATAAAACAAATTCTAGTCTTCGTCATGATTCGTCTAATTATATTTTTAGTATGTATGCAAAGATTGAAACCAAGAAGAAAAAACTTATATGAGCAGTCTCTGCCGTTCCAATACATGTGAATGATTCAGCATTAGCCTACCCCCTCATCGACGGATACATTTTATCATTGTCAATGTAGTTGTTTCATGTTAATATTCATGGAGGCTTGAACTGATTGTTGTTTAGTGTAATTGTACCTAAAGAACTGGGTCTAAATTTGTAGATGTGCATAGTGATTGTGTTGTAAGTGTCGACACACTATATAATGGTGGTCAAAAGTTTCTATAGAAGTACCAAGTTTTGTTGCGGATTTTGACTGTCTTTATCTATGAAGGAGCTGAACTATAATAGTATAGCTAAGTGCATGGGGTGGAGAACATGGGTGAATGGTAGAAACCATCGAGTTTGAGATTGAATCTGGATCGAAAATTTTTTAACCTAGTAGGTTCTAATGCATATAAGTTGTAGTAGTGCAAGTGTAGATTCATAGGAACAGTTATGCGGATAAATGAATTTGCAAGCATGCTCTTGCTCACATCTAAATCACACATTGATCAGCTAACGTACATACTATTCCAATAGTTCATTAATTGCAATGATTGACAATAAGAAAGAAATGATGTTTTTGTTGTGGAATCATATTCAATAAGTAAAAAATGAAAAGGAAGATTCTCAATGCTTTCACACAAATAAATTTCGCTGTTAATCGACATCTCACATTGAAACCATTATGTCAATGGATTGCAACATATAAAGTCAATTATACTCAAACAGAACAACCGTGTATGTTATGTCAGTCTCTCTCTCTCTCTCTCTCTCATTCTGTTCTTTAAGTTATTCATTTCTATTCAATCGAAAGAAGACAATGATGAAAATACAACGATCATGATCAATCTATAACATTGAAGAAATATCACGAAAACCATTATCATTTTGATTCAAATTTAATTGAACGAATTTTTAAAAATAATAAACTATGAAAATATTTATCATAAAAAATAGTTAATTCAATCATTATGCATTTCGAATTATCATCATGGTTATATTGAATTACTTCAACAATTCCTGAAATGTAGTAAAATAATATTATGATTTTGAAGAGTTTAAACAATGTTTTGAGAAACAGTATGGATAATATCTTGAAAAATTACTTGTTGATTTATTCAGAAAAATTGGTCAATATAATATGTAATTGTTACAAACTATCATTAGAATGTAAAGAACATTTACTTAGTTTCGATAGAAAATTAGATTATGATCATGAAGATAAACAGAATTATCTATGTCAATGTTTTCAAAAAGTCATGAACGAAAAATGAATTATAGAAAAAAAGATTTTTTCGGTTTATTAATATCGATATCTTATTAATTTTTATCACTTGATGCTGATCCTTTCGTTTTACTTGTATATAAATTATCGTCTATATTCAATTAAATATGAAAAAGTTTATCAACTAAATAATATCAAGCGTCGAGTAGAATTCTTCTTCTATTTCACAGCATACTACTCCATTCATATTGCTGAGTTCATACTTGAACATTGCATAAGAAAGCTGAGAAGAAAGAGTTGTCGGAAAAAAGTGGTCTCGAACGTGCTCGATTACGTCTATCTCAAAATTATTATAGAACCATTGGGACATATTTCTATTAAGAAAAATATTCTCTCCATAATTAACTAAACATAACTTCTCATTTGAGACGTATGAGCTTTAGATCTTAATAGCACAATCTAACTTGTATCGTCTTAGTGAGAGAAAATAGAAAATGCAGTGATCTCTATCAAAATAATTACATTTGTATGTATCTACATCTGACAAATCATAGGTGACATTAATAAATTATTTTCAGGCATACTCAAATAAGACAGTTCTATGATATGTCTCTTGGTCTTTTTTGGTTTTTTCCTAGAAATATGAAATAACCTGAACCAGCAATTTTCCTTTATATTTCATAGACATTAATCATATCAGGAAAACAAAAAATGTAATAATGATATTCCACATATATAGCGTTCTCGATAAGAAATAAAACATGGAGCAAGTGAGTTATTCATTCTAATAATTTTGCCTTTCTTTTGCTATATCAATATGATCTTGATGTCAAATAAAGCTAGGAACAATAATTACATATACGTGTGAATATGTTGGAATCTATTCATTGATCATGACAAAAATATACTGTAATATCTGGTTGCTATAATTATATTTATATATTTCTGTATGCGTACGTCAATATAACGTGAGTACGTGTCATGCACACTTCATCTGATTTTGATGAAACAAGAATATATATATACATTACATGTACATGTGTCTCTGTATGAAATATATAATGATCGGATAATGAAGGGTCGTTTGTTCGTTCGTATGCTGACACGCATCATATCGACTACTAAACAGAACTAATGTGCATAAACATTTGGTGAAAAGATCTAATGATTCTAATCTTTCGATTGTTTAACATATTTTTTTGCTGCTTTTTATTTTTGTATTGTATGTGCGAGAAAGATTTAGTTATCGTCATTGATTCATCATGTTTTATATTCATCAATGACTATGGAAGTTCAAGGTACAGTGAAGTAAGGTATATCTTGTATTTGCTTAAGTTATTTATGAGTGACTGTACACCACAAAAAGAAAGTGAAAAAGAGAGAAAATGAAGTAACGATAAGAAAAAGAATAAATACATTCACACATTGAACTTTCCTCAACGCGAGCACTCCTACGACGTAGCCCTTTTTATGTATGTTACTATTCATCAAACCATCGATTATTAAGCCGTCGATGAGAGAAAAGATAGCCAGACAATAGACAAAGAACAAAAGACCGAGAGAGAGAGAGAGAACAAGAGAGTGAAGAAAAAAAAAGAAAAAGTCTGTCGGACAATACTCATGAGAGTACCATACTTTCGGTAAGAGAAAGAAAAAAATTACCGCTGACTACCCCGAGCACCTATATAATCATTCTCTAAATTTTATTCATTTTAAGACTAAAGTATAAATAGTAACTATCATGTCATGCTGATCGAGTGAATGAGAGTTTGTTTATAACATTGACAAGGTTATCTATTTATTAGCCCTGTTTGAGTCTATCAGTGTGAATGTTTATTCTTATCGCTTCTTATATCAAGCAT
This sequence comes from Rotaria magnacalcarata, assembly GCA_900239745.1. Classification (NCBI taxonomy): domain Eukaryota; kingdom Metazoa; phylum Rotifera; class Eurotatoria; order Philodinida; family Philodinidae; genus Rotaria; species Rotaria magnacalcarata. The sequence continues at coordinate 25,497 of OENM01000407.1, read as the reverse complement.
GTATTTTTTCCCGCCTAATAAATATTCAGGTAGTAATGAACCTTTTCACACACTGTTCAATTTAATCCGCTAAGAACATTATTGCGGTGAGTTGAACATGCGTTATAAACAGAAAATGTATAGTAAATCATAATTTGACCGTAAAACACGCAGCAACGTATTCACCGTCAGTCATTTTTTTCTTCTTTCTACATGTCATGCGTGAAATAGTGCTTACCATTTCGTTATGAATTCTCATACATTATATTACATCATAGACACATCACAACTACCGTTGTTCAATCAATTTATATATATATATGAGTAAAATAGATAAGCAGAAACTGTCGATCTTTTCATGTTCTTTTGTATTTTAGAGACTTAATTGAAATAAAAATGCTTCATCGAATGTTTCTACGTCGATCTTCAATGTCCAGTATAAGCGAAGAATCAGAAATGGATGATAATGATCAAATTGATGGCAGCTTGGTGAGAAATAAAGAATATACAAATGGAAAACAAAATCAATTATCAATTAATTTAAATGTTCAAAATTGTTTCGGTGCTTTAAATACTTTGAAAGAAGTAAAATATGTTTTTTTTTTAATATTTACTTGTACTTCCTTCCTCCTTACTGATCATTTATTTTCATACTGAGAAGAAGAGAAAAAGACATTCCTTGAACCACAACCGATTAGCAATACTGTTACTTCTTCATTCTATCAATATATTTATTGTGGTGCCATATTGCTATACCGGATGTGACATAGATTTACGAGTCCACTTTTCGCCTACTACCATAGCCCCATTAGTTTATTAGCATTCTAAAGAGAAGGCTATCAAAAAAGAAAAGATCATCGACAAAAATCATGTAATTCAACATGCGTATCAATACCATAGGAAAAAATAAACATTGAATATAACGTAAAGGAAGCTTTTTTATTTAAATTCTAGGAAATACGAGAAGCATATGAAGAATTATCAACTTTCGAAAGACAAGCTCGACAGAAAACATCATCAACAATATCCATTGTAAATCAAGGTAATTTTTATATTGTTTTTGTTCGGAGAAAAATAAAAAAGAATATTAATTTATGATTACGTAATATCCATTAGGGACTATGATATATGAGTCGCGATACAGAATAAACTACGAAATAGTTTTAACCGAACTAAAATATCGTGCATCATTTCAGTAGGCCATTGAGAAGAAGGTCAATTAAAACATAGTATTTCGTTTTTTTTTCATCGTTAGAAAACGACCTTGACATATTACTTGACCAGCTTCACAAATTTGAACAACGATTAGATGAAAAAACAAAGTTTCATAATGAAATTAATTCATCGAAGAAGAAATCTATTTCATCATCAATTATTGCACAATTCGATGAACTTGATCAAACCTTAGCTACATTAACTAATACATTGAATAATATTGAAATCGAATTGGTTGATTCAGGAAATAGTTCCTCATCATCGGCAATTAGTGATTTAAATGGAAACCATCAAGTTGGTAGTGAAGAACATTTTTCCGATAGTGGCTTGTCTCAATCAACTGACTCAATTAGTTTACCATTAATAAGTCAACAGATATCAAATGCTTCTAGTGTATGCCAAATTTTGTACGAAATAAAAAGATTGATTTTTATTTTTATTTTTATAGATTCTTTCATGTGACACGTTAAAAAATACGAATGGAGAAAATCAAATACGTTTAGCATTAGAAAAAATACACGAAGCAAATATAAAAAAACTTTTTGTAAAAATTTATAATGAAGATCAATCGACAAAAAATATTTTAATTGATGAAACAATGTCTGTATATCAAATATTAATATTACTTTTTCATAAATATCATTTACGACCAACATTAAATTATTCGATTGTTGAAGATTTACCGGATTTACATCTCTATCGTATATTTGAAGATCATCAAAATTTAATAAATGACGGTTTAATTTATTGGGCACGTGATACATGTAATCGAATATATTTTCAAGAACATCAAAATAAATATATGATTTTTGAAGAACCAAAAACTTTTTTTCCTAGAAGTGATAAAATTCTCGATGATATTATAATTGATGTTATATCAATAGATACCATAAATCTACCTGATGATATAACAAGTACACTTTATATTAAAGATAAGAATCGAAAACTATGGAAAAAATATACATGTATTTTACGTCAATCAGGTATTTATCAAATACCAAAATCATCTTCAACGAAGCAAGATCTTGTTTGTCTACTTAAATTTGATTCTAATATACAATTATATCACGCTAATAATTGGATTGAATCATTGCGATCGCCCACTTCATATGGATTTGCATTAAAACCTGCACATATACAGAAAAAATCGAATAAATATATACATTACTTATGTACGAATACATCAGATGAATATCAACATTGGATAAATGGTATTCGCATTATTTTATATGGTTTGCAATTATACAAAAATTATCAACAAATGTCTCAAGTTGTTGATGATGAAATTGATAATCTCGTAAATCTTTTACCTAATCAACATTATCTTAATTTCATAACACCATCATCATCAATGCATCATTCTATTTCAAGTATTTCTTCACCTATTAATCAAATTATTTACGATGCAACAGAATCACATAAAACACTTATTGATATTGATAGTACATCTACAAAATATATGTCTCATTCATTAGGTATATTACTTTTCGTTTATAAATTCATTTTTTTGACAAACATCATTGTCTCAACGATAAACTGAGTAGCTATAATGTAGAAAATCAAGTCTATTGATCTATGCCTGTAATGCCCTCGGGGAAAAAAGAAGAAGTAAACCTGTCTTTACATATTCGATACTACTTCGTATCCACTGCGTATGAATTGAATATTTTCATTTGTATCAACTTTTGATCGAAGCATTAGAAAATTCGTGCCTTATACGATTAATCACAGAAAATTGTTTATTCTCTGATCATTTTTTTAAAATCATTTGTGCATATTTTTGTTTTTGAAATAGATCATCTTCAAGAATCAAAAGCATCTTTCGCACGTTCACCATCATTTCATTCTTCTTTACGTTATTCAAAAACAAATAAAAATCAGCAAAAAGCTTATCGTACTAAATCAATCTCACCACCTGAGACTTCATTAAATAAAAATCATGGGTTACTCTTCAAACGTTCAAAATCTGCGAAAGAAATTTCTTCACGAGTCTCTTCAACACAACGTTCAAAATCACATAAACTTTCGTCGTCATCATCAATTATTCCATTTATCAATCAATGTATGCAACCAGATAAAACACGTATGCATATGAAACCGCCAAAACGACCGCCACCACCAATTCCTCCAAAGTCATCACCGAGTATCAGTAATCATATATATGATTCATTACAAGATACTCCACTTCTAAATCAAGAAAAGAGTCGGATACTGCCAGTCTCTCGATTACTTCCGACTAGAGTCACAGAATTATAGAAGAAAAGCATCAACTTCAGAGGAAAAATGTTACTAACCGGTGATCTATGCTTGCATATTCTTAGTATGAATAGTCGAAGTGCCTTCTTATCGTTGTACATTCTTATTACAATGATCATGATTGCTTTTCCGAAACTTTCCATCTAAATATGAATTACTTGTATTTAAATTTATTTGCCAAGTTTCTTTGTTTTTCTTGTGTAATTTTCATGATAAAGTATACCTCTATGTCTAATAATGGCACAGCTCTTTTTTTTNTTTTTTAGTTCAAGGAACACATTTATTTATTTTTCTATCATCAGTATATTTCAAGAAAAATAGGTACAAAAAAACAATTATGCAAACAAAACAGATAGAGACAAACGAGTGCATCTTTGCTTTTTATTCTGGCTAGTAAGAATGACTAACTAAATAGTAGTATCAATTAAGAATTCTTTTTGTTGGCATTTCATTACTGAAATATATATGAAAAGAAACAAAGAAAAAATTCGATCGGCGCAAAGGTACCAGGAGGATATGTTTATACATAAAAGAATATTTTATTTCATTGATTAGTGATACGTGTAGTCTGATGTTGTGTACGTGCTTGTTTACAACTACTGGGGACAGCGAATAGATCAATATATGAAGGTAAATTATCACCATCAGGTTTATCTAGAGAATAGAAAGAATCTAGTTTTAGTGATTTTTTCTTATAGTCTCTCAGGAATATAGATCAATATGTGTTACCATTAATGAAGACAATTTTTTCGTTAAAAATAAGTTTTTTCAACAACAGAATTTCTTCTATTAGTGCCTCGATTTCGACACGAGACATTCTGCATTAGCTGCAATCTATGCGATAGCCATGTTGACAAGTAATCCTGGTTAAAAATTTTACTAATTCAATGAAAAATCTCAATATTTTGGATGCAGTTCATCTTTAAGAGAAAAGGCATTTGTATATTTCACAAGTAATCATACAATAGAAACATTCAATTGAGTAAATTTCTGTTTTGGAAGATCATTCTATCAGATTTGGAGTACAATCACCAGGTCAAAAAATCTGACAACAGATCGTACAATGTCTTGTAAGATCTTGCACATACAAGATTTTCTATTTGATCTTATGATAAGATCAGACTGTATCTTATTACATCATTTTTCGAAAGATTTCATCAGATTCTGAATGAAAGATACCCAGGTTGATCAAAACGGACTCGTTTACGGTCTGTTTATCGACGGTAAACGATGTCAAAACGGTATATTTACGGTAGTAAATAGGCCGTATTTGCCCGTAATACCTGGTACACAGTAATGAGGCACAGTAAGCGGGACTGAATTTTCACGGTTTACGGCTGTTTGTGCTCCGTACTCTCATGATCATACGGTCCGTATTACTGTGCCAGATATTACGGCAAACTTTCGCTCGTAAAATAGTCGTAAAGTAACCGTGAACGACCGTATACGGACCGTACTGTTCGACCCGGGTACACTCATAAATCCTACAAGATTCTAAGCTTAAAAAACATACATGAGCCGATAGGGTGATTCTTGTCAGACCCTATCACATCAAATAAGATTTCAAAGCAAAAGAAACATACAGTAGTACATAATGCAGATCTTGCCTGGTCATGTATGATCATACCTGATTTGTCGTTGNCCTTTTCTTCTTGGAGAATCGATCCATCGAACTCTGTATTATGAAACAATGTGGATAATAAATAGAATTATGCTTTTTGTATCAATTTTTGATATTATTGAAATGCAGTATTGAGTTTTAGGTTCATAAATAACTGTTTTTAAGAGAGATCTTCAACAAGACATTGCTTTATCTCTTAAATATAGGCATATAAGTCAGTTTTTCCTCTTCAAATATATTCAAGTAAGAAAAATTTTGATGTTGCATGGCAGTCCCAAATATAATTATATTTTATAGGTTTGCCTGTAAACTTTGCGTCCCATAAATGACTTGACTAGCGTCTCACCATATATAACAGCCCAAAGAGATACTATCTCACACTGATGAAATCATGCGTAGCGAGAAACGCCAGTTATAAGAATTTACTTTTCTTTTCGACTTTGTCAAACTCAAATTGATTGGATGAGAATTTCACGGAAAAACAAATAAACTATTATAACGCATACCTGCATTCTTGTGCAATAGGACCCCAACGCATATTCTGCTGCAGACCATTCCAATTCATTACTTTACTGCTCAGAATACAATAAAAAAAAACGCCGGCTTTCTTTCGAAACGATATTGATATAAAGTACTGGATTTAATTCTAACACATTTTCGTTTTCGTTATAACTCAGCCGTATTTATGGCTAGAGACTGATTTCTTCACCATTAGATGCATCATCTTAAAAACTATTTACCCGAAAAAATTTCAAAATCACATTCTTTTTGAATGAATTACGAGGAAAACAATATTTTCCTAGAGAACATAATTATAACACGCTTTTTAGTATTTCGCATTTTTTGACCAAGTGATTTTGATTCAAAAATCGAAATAAATATCAATCGACGCAGAATTGTATGGTTTACATTTTGAAAAACATTTTCATCTAGCAACAAACTATTGTTGTAAAATCTGCATTAAAACTTCGTTTTTCTTGATCACAACTAAGAATGTGATTGCAAAATGACTTATGCAATCACTTTCAATATCAACTAGTACAAGACAACGAGCGTGAAAAACTAAACCAAACCGCATATTTTTATGTGTAAACAATTCCGTTGCAGCAAGGAATTTTAAGAATTTTTTTTAATGATGAGTCATCGGTTTTAGATTTCGACATTGTTTTCGCTGAACACCGCCAGAAATTTTTCAAAAATACACCAGAATCGCAGAGAATTAAATGCTCTACAAGATGAGACCTTCCCTAATTCTTTACCACAGCCACAAAATTCGGCGTTTTCGGAATACTTCCAGTGAAGTGTATTAATTTAAATTACAATAAGTCACATGAGAAAAAAGCGAAATCTATCCATCAAACGTATTTCCCTTTTAACTTTCGAACGGTCGAGTTTAGAAAGCTGAAAGAAGTCTCACATTGTAGAGAATTTAATTCCCTACCGTCCTCGTCTATATTTGAAATCTATAAGGCGGTACTTAGTAAAAACGAATGTTAGAATCTAAAAGTGATTACTTAACCCAAAATAAAACCTTTAGAATTCCTTGCTGCTACTGAACTGTTTGCACGTAAAAATAAACGATTTAGTTACGTTTTTTACGGTCTTTGTCATGCAGTAGTAGGCATCAAGAGTGATTGCATAAATCATTTTGCAATCACATTCTTCGCTGGCACGAAGAAAAACAAAGTTTTAATGGGAATCGTAAAACAACAGCCTATCAATGGACAAAAACGTTTTTCTAAATGTACAGCATACAATTCTTCATCGACTGATGTTTCTTTTACTGTTTTAAACTAGTAAATAAATAGGAAATACTAAAAAGTGTTTTTATATTATGTGCGCTGGGAAAAAGCTGTTTAGCTGGTAAACAATCCAAAACGCATGTGATATTGAAAAAGTTTTCAGGCTACATAGTCCATAATACGACCTGTTTAATGGTGAAGGAATCAGGCATAAAGTAATAAAAACCGCTGAGTTACAGAAAAAATAAAAATGTCTTAAAATTGATTCCCGCACATAATATACTTCAAAAAGGCGTTTTTTTTCTACTATATGTTTCGACATATAGGTAATTTCGTTTTACGTTCAAGTCTTATTCACGTTTCAAAATCGTTTTTCTTCTACTACCTCTCGTAACAGGTAGTAGAAATTCCGTTCCAAGTATATAGCTCAAATAGTTTTTAAAAAACGTTTTTATTATTATTTAGGAGATCTATGAAGGTTCAGGAATATAGTTCTCTAGTTTTTTCTGTCTTCTTCAAAGTATTATTTACGTTATTGATTTTTTTCCAAGCCTCTTCCTTTCCATTAAGTTAGGGGTCTCTCTTTTTTTCGCTTTAATCGGTAACCCTATAGTCGAGTTTTTTTGACTGTATAGTTCCTTCAAAAATAAAATTCTTCCTAGTGAAGTGAGGTTAACTGGATTCTTCATTGACATATAGAACCACGTAACCATTAGTGGCACCGATTTTTGCAATAAAACAACGGAATGCTCAATCTCCGATATTATCTGGTCATATAAGATCTTATTGATGAATCATACAAGAATCTTACCGTAATTCTTGATGTACGATTTCAGAGACGATGATTTTTTGTCGGATCTTACATGATCATATACGATAATGTTGTACGATCCGATACGAACGGATAAGAATCTGTGACCGATCTTGCTGTCAGACTTCTCGTCCTGGGCAGGATTTTAGATATTTTTACACTGAATAAATTTTGAGATTTCATACACTTCAGATAAGATTAAATTTACTTTGAAACTGTCTGTTCTGTTGAACAATAGCGGTAACCATTACTGATTCATGTTGTGGCATTTGTACTGTAATTGTTGTTGTTGAAGAAATCATAGAAGGATATTGTGGTATGAAACGTACATTTTTGTCTCGTAATCGTTGATCATATAACTGAGCTACTGTTTCGACTACATCGGATGAAATAGATTGCATCTGAAAATAGCTCAAATAAAAGAAGCGTAAAAATCGAGAAATATGTGTTTTACTTTATAAAACGGCTAGATTATTAAGAAATTTTGGTTGTTTAGCATTAGATAATAAATTAGGATCGCTAGGTGCTCTATCAAGTATAATACATATCCTTTTGTTGATTTCATTTCAACTTTGTAAGCAAATCTTTGAACTTTAATATTGTACAGACCAATATCAGAGTATGATGTTAAACCATTTTTTTAATTCTGTCATCGCTAATTTTTTATGTTTCGACTACTCAAATTCAACTGAAAAATATCAATCGGTTATCAAATCATGGTTTATTTAAAGTTATAAAACTTTTATTAAATAGTAGATATTTTGCGCGATGAAAACAATGATTAGCTACAACTTGTTCAAATGCCTATTTAACCTTGTCGAAGTCATTTCATAGATCATTGTTTAATTTTTCTAATGAATGCTCAAGTGAATTCAAAGCATATTCTATTTCAATTAACATAACCGTTAATAAACTTAATACAATCAAAATGTGTCTCACCATTAAATATCTGTGAGGATAGTTGACAACGCATTCCTAATGAATCAATCAGACTGCCAAGTTTCTAGAGAACTAAATGTAAAATGGTAATGACGAATTAAAATTTTGAAGATTTCCATTTCAGCATTTGGTACCACATTCGAGATCATTTGTTATGTTTTCTGCACTTCTTATATGGTCAAAATAAAAGCATAAACTGATCAAGCTCTTTTTTTTCTTCTACCATAATTACATATCAAAATCTTCTGTAAACATCACGAATGCATACAAAAGGAATCTTCGTGAAGTGGATCAATCGTAAACAACAGTATTGATAATAAATTATGAAAGATACAACAAAATAGAGATAAAAAATAGTTAATGAAGAGCACCCATCAAAAATGATACGTTTACAAAATATAACATAGATAAGTTATTGGTCTCTAATGATTAATTATTTTAAGACGGAAACTATTTTCTGTTATATTTTACATAGCATACTGTTAACTATAGTATAATAAAGATAACGCACACATGCTGATTCAATAAGAGAGTAACAAATAGGATGCGATAATAAGTTTCCTTTTCATTCTAAAAGAAAATACCTGAAGAGCTTTACAATCTGATAATTGGTCAATATCATTAATGAGTCATGCAACTTAAGTATTGTATTTAACATGTAATTCAGAATCAGGATTATTTAGATTTCGTCGTATAGATATTTAAGTTCGGCTTATTTGATTGATAGCTGTTTGCAGCTAATATACTAGGATACAGCGTTTTTAACAGAAATCTAAAACACAGTACATTTAGGTACTTTGCTTCTATTGGCAAAGTGTTAGGTGGTACTTTGTGATGAACAATAAAGTACCAAAAGTGCCAACAGAAAGAAACTTAAGAAAAACAAAGAAAAAATATATGCTATTGACCATTTTTAATTAATAAAATATTTCTGTACAAAAAAACAATATGCAAAAGACTTGTAGATAAAAGATAAAATACACATATTCATCTGACTAGCTTAAATAAACATTTTTCTGAATTAACCTTTAGCATTGTGTATAGAAAAAAAACAAATAAAGTACAATTTACTATTGTTTTTCTTCTTCTTGCTAGCCATTGGCTAACAAATAAACAAAGTACTTTTTTATTTTACAGAGTACCATCAGGGTATTTTTTTTTCTGAGGAAAGTGCAAAACACGGTACTTTTTCAAAATCGTAAGTACCACGGGTACTTTGCTTTTGCTTGTGGTACTTAATATTAAAAACACTGCTAGGATATAGGATAGGACTGGCTTTGGGGATCGATTTTATTGGACTAATCTTTCGACTAATTGAATATGATGCGCTACAATCTATTATAAAGATCAATATATATATAACGACAGATGAAGAAGTTGAAAGTATTTTTTATATAGTTTTTAAGTAAAAAAAATAAAAATAAAGTATTGAAATTGTGTTTTAGATTTTTTCGCTTACTTGATTCATCATTTCAGTGACAGATAAAAGAGTTCAATATTTGAAATGAATACTCAATATGGCCGCTGTCATTTATTTGGTACAAAGATGACCTTCGACCGGTGATCGATGATTGATTTCATTTTTAATGTAATGGATAGAAAATGCATCAATTGTGTTATAAGATAATTAATGGTCATTTTTTTACCTTCGAAAGTGACGATATAATGTATTGACTGATGTTATACTCTAGTCCTTTGTATTTATGTGACTCTAGAACATGGGCTCAATATCTATGATATTTAGATAAATATTGAAGGATCCAAAAATTTCAATGAAGTCTAAAAATGAATACTATGATATGAGTTACAAATGACTTACTCTTACCGAGCGGGTAGCGTTTTGGCTTAGAATTAAAGAGAAAATAACAAATTAGATAGCAAGAACGATTTTTCAGATGAAAAAGAAACAGTATTTCTTGTGTTTAACTAAGACAAAAGAGGCTGAGATCTTCTTTGAACGTATGAGAATTTTTACAATTACGATGTTACATTGAGTCGCATACGAGGCGATGAATGTTTCTCCTATAAATTATTGAACTTCTTTATATTCTCTGTTTATTGAGTTTTAGATATTTTACGATGAGACTTTTCATAAGCTTATCTATATCTCTTCCGCTTTGCATGCTTCTATTCGATAAAAGTCTTTCGCAATTCGAATGGATAGCATATGATAAAATCGATGAAATCATGGATAGAATGAATGCTGTTAATGGTATGAATTGTTTTCAAAAGCAACCAAGTGAATTATTATTACCTGAAGAAGCTGTTTATCAAAAGCCATCGATTGAAATGCTTAAAAAAGATATCATTATGAGAAATCGAACACAATTATTACATATACGAAATATGGCTCATCGAAATGCTCTTTTATTCAGTTATCTATTTCAACGTTTATTTGATTTCGAAGAACCTGGACTTACTTATATACTTTTACACAATGCTGGTAATTTTCAACAAATTGTTTTTTATAGAATATAGAAATTATTTCTTCTTGTACTATATAGCCGATATCACTGGTGGTCGAAGTATGATCAATGGTTCAGGAATTTACTTTGATCAAGATAAATATTATCCACATTGGTATAAAAATTTTTTTAACAAAACAATATCACTATTTGGTCCATATGCTTGGCGAGCTGATGATTTCTACGGTAGAAGAAGACAAGATGAATTTTAATCATAGGAAAATAGTTTTCCTTATTTGTTTTTCGTAGATGCATTCAATTGGAAACATGAATGGACAAATCAAACTATACAAGAAGAAGATAGTGGAGCAGGTCGAAATCATCAATATACATCACGTTACAATCGAAGAAATGAATGGTATAGTAAATGGTTACCAGATCAAACACGCAATGATCAAGGACGAGGTGAAAATAAAATATTCGCTTTTGTATTGACAATTTATAACGCGGAAATGTATCTGGTCTTTTTTTGAATCGTATAGGTAAACCTGTACATACTGTTCAATTATTACTAGCCGATAGAATGTATAAACTTCGAGATGTACCTCAAAATTTTGAATTTTATGGCCCTCCACATCCAGAAGATCCACAAGGTAAACTTATTCGCGCTAGAAAATGCAGACAAGAAACACATATTTGCTTTGAATTTTCTCAGGTCCTACTCTATGGACACGTCCATATTTTGATTGTGGCCGATCAGATAAATGGATCATTAGTTCTGTTTCACCTATTGTGGATATATATCCACGTCATACAGAATATCGACATTTACAATCAATGCGTAATTTAGCAGTTGCTGTCACTCACATCGATTTTCTTATGACGGATATTAATCAATGTATTGAAGTTGGTCAGACAAGTGCACAAACCAATGATCCACAATCCAAACAACCAAATTTATTTGCTGGTACAGATAAATGTAAGCCAACAACGCGTTGTGAACCATTATTTGGCTTTGGATTTCGACGTGGTGGTTATCAATGTCTTTGTCAACCTGGTTTTCGTTATCCACCATATCAAGATGGACCATTTAAAGGTTATGTTATTGAAAAAGCGACAAAAGAAGAATATCAAAATAACTTTGATTGCATCAAAGTTGAATGTACGTATCATATCAATTATATATATATATATATAAGGTCAGCATATCATTAATTATTTCTACGAAATCACTTAGATGAATGATGCGGAGGAAATTTGCCTGAAAAAGCGCATAGAATAGCTTTGAGGTCGAAGAAGTTTATGTCAACATTATTTATTAACAGTGATATCGCAAAGATAACAAAGCTCTGAGTGAAATTAGGTGTGTTCTTCTTTTTCATAACCTTTTAAAGGTTCAAAAGCATTACGTCTCAAATTACGTTTTTTGTTTTCAGTCGCTTTGATGTTTACAAGTTTTTACGGAACATGGTGAAGAACACGGCCATCTCTGATCTCATTTAAGAGCTGTTAGTCTTTAATATGAAAATCATTGAAAACGATCATAACACAGTCGTCCCCTAACAACATTCATCTAATGTATGCTATTTCGTAGAAAACCATGCTTTATTCAAAGTTTTATTTGAATTCGAATAAAATTATTGATGTTCTGCATGAGTTTTAATTTCATGTATGCTTTAGTTAATTTCTTTCGAGCGAACAATTTGAAAATTTTAGAAGGTCAATCAGATGTTGTCGAAGAATTGCTTTTTTTTCTGGTTCGCTTTCCATAATTGATAAAATAGTTTTAGATCGTTCATAAGTGACATGTGATTTGCCAAATTCAAATTCTGTACATATCTTTTTACTAAAAATCGCTGTTGTTTTGAGAGATCATGAAAAATAATCGCGAAACGATTAATTTTGAAGAAGGTTTGAATAGAACTTATTTTCATATGAATCATATATAAGAGTTTTCTGACGAATTTATTTTGTGTTCTTCTAGTATATTTACAAGTTCCACAAAATTTTCGCCAATCAAATATGGAAGTCTTTGCTGCACGTACACGTCGATCAGCGGATTACAATGGTGATCTATCCAATGTATCAATCTATCATGATTTAAGTAAAGATTCTATTTCGATACCACTCACCGAATCTGGTAAGTTCAATGTTTTTTTGCTTCATGTTTCGTTATTCTTTGTCAATTTTTTTTCTTATTTAGTTCTAAAAGTAAATCCAATAGCAACATTAGTGCCTCCACTTCCTTCAATTCTCCAATCATCTCTTCATAATGTTGCATTATTTTCCGGCAAACTGGTAACAGGTTTCAATAACGATAAATCAGCAGATTATATGAAGAAAAGCCGTACAAAACGTTATGCTTATGAACGTCCAACACGTGTTGCGACAATCATGCAACTTTACGATCGTCTTGATCGTGATCCGCAATTATGTGAATTTATGACTGAAGATGAATTAGCAATGCCAGGTGACGTTTTAAATGATGTTGATATTCAACTGGAGTCACAAGCACGTTTAGCATTAACACTATCACATTTTTTATCGAGCTTTTATCAAATTGTAAATCCAGCAGAAGATTTCCCATTACGTAAAGCTGAACTTGACTTAACCGATGAGCAATTAATAGGAGAAGTCCTAGCTGCAGCTGGTGGGGATTACAAAGTTGTTGGTGTTGGCATCTTTTTTGATCGTGGAAAATTTCGAAACTATCGTTTACCTTATTTTGGACCATATGCTTATCGAGCAGGAAAAGATATTAGTCGAAAATATACTGTTATTGATTGGGCAGGTTTACCTGATGGTTATGAAAATGAAATATGGTTTAGAGTAAGAGGGATTTTTTGTTTTATTGAAACTGTTAATGAATTGAGCTTGTGTATCTGCCAGTTTTGACATATTCACGACACGTAGAAAAACCTTCATGAAATAATATAGTCAAAACCGATCTTCATTCGAGTTTTCCATTGAAAAGAGAAAACATCAGAATCGAAATTTGTTGTTTCGTATCGAGTATACTATTTAAGACAGCTTTTCTATTGTTAAGAAAGTTTTAAATACAAATTCATACACGCGATATTTTACTATTATACTCAAATGACTGGTTTGTCTTTCTAACGAAATAACAATATTTTTCGAAGAATATATACCAGTTTTTTCTAGACACATGATAAATACTATGACTTGATATTTTATGTATTTTTTTTTTCAATCTTTGAAAGCTGTAATGGGTGTGTTAAACAGATTTTCCTAAATTTCACTACAAACGTCGTATCTGAATATATGAATAATAGCAATTTTAGACTTAACTTGACACGTTCTATACAATCATCGCAAAAAATGATTCGATTTAAATTTCGAACGACTGAAATCCTAAATTATTTATCTTATCTTTCTTTTTTTGTTAGACCTTAAAAGCACGATGGGCAACAAATGCTGATCGTTCGGAATTAACTGAGCATTGGCTTAAATTATTTATTCGGTCTGACTATGCTGGTAATGCATTAGTACACCATGAATCAGGTTTTCCACTTTATTCTTATGCACCAGAATTAAAGTACGATGAATAATTATTATTATTTTGATTTTAAATTGATAAAATTGCTCCTAGACATGGCCAATGGTTTCCACCAACATTTCAGTGTAGTAGAAATAATACATTACCTCGTCAATGGATTGTTACTTATGCTGTACCATTTTTTGGACTTGATGCACTTGGTATTAATCTTGAATTCAAGTAAAACTAAATATTACATACAATTATTTATTTTATTGTGTGAACAAAAAATTATTTTCAGGGGCGTCGTACGAGTTGATGCTTATCTTAGTTATTTGGATATAAATCAATGTGCAATGCCTCATTATGTACCAAATGCATTCAAAGGCAGTGATCGTTGTGATTATCAAAGCACAGTGGTATGTTTTCATTATTTTGATTGATCTGTTATCATACATAATTTTTTCTTTTTGGTTTTGTTTTTAGTGTGAACCAGTATTTGGTCGTGGTTTTCGTTTAGGTAAATATAAATGTCGTTGCCGACCTGGTTATGAATATCCATTTATTGATCACAATGACTTCTTTAATGGTGATGCTATGGATACCCAATGGGATCTATTAATGAGCAATGATTCTCTTTTGTCACGTTTTCATCAACTTAAATGTCGTATTGCAATTGCCAGTTCATTAAAACCACTTAATTCTATGCTTCTTTTATTAACTGTTTATTTTGCAATGTTAATTGGTCGATGAATCTGAATCTGTATGTTTGTTTTGTTTTGTGTAAAATTTTTTCTTTTCTTTTCTTTTCTCTTGTTTTTCATAATACGCTCATATAAAACATTCCATAGATTATTCACTTTTTTTTATTGATATGAATTTACGTATTTTTCTCACTTTTGTGTTAATTGACTTCTCATTTTCTATTTACATTCCATTTTCGTGTGTACAATAGCCTGTTCATGTAGATTTTTTTATATGATCATATCTAATTGCTTTTTTTTTCATGATATAACTTCTTTTTTTTCATTCAGGCAAAATTTGTGCACAAAGGAATTTCGAGAAAGAAAAATACATCAGGGAAAGATGTAAAATGCGTAACGGGAAAAGTTTTTTAACAGTCAAATTAGTCTAAAACAAATATCTAAATCACTAGCAAATAACTTCAAAGGTATATGATGAATAGTAAGAGAATCAAGAGCAGCCTGTCGATGTCCAACATACAAAATTGGAACGATGGATTTTACAAATACATGAAACCAAGTTCAAGATGTTTTTCGGGTAAAACGGCACGCATGTCATCTGATTGTTAACATATCGTAAAATTTAACGGCAGAACCATCATAAATTACATGGATACAATTAGCACTAATCTCTTCAGTATAATTCCTTAGATAAATTGAATCGGTATGCACTTTGGTTTTATAATAAAATTACTACGAAAAGTTCTTTACTACAGTAACAGAGTCAAAAAGATAGCAATGCCTCATGATGCATAGTTACAATACAACGAACAATAAAATATTTAATAGGAACAGATGTCAAGGGAAGGTCACAATTATTGCAGAAACGAGTCCAACAACAATTACTATTTCATTTTCAGAGCCTTTTTTTATGATTTTTAATAGCGAGATTCCATCTATAAATTGAATTTCTAATAAACAGTATTGATGTCTAGACCGAACGACTGGTTCCTATTCAAAAGATAAAAATGAATGATTAAGAATTTTAAGTAAAGTCATTATCTTTGGTTTTATCTATTAAATCGATTTTTTTATCTACATAGTTCTTCTGTATCAAACTAAAATTACTGTTCAAAAATATAATCTTATAGTATTATTGAGTTTTCAATTGTAGTAAATAAATTGTACAGAATGTAAAGCACTTCGATGAATATATCCTTCATCAAATGATTATAAATATCTGATGCAAATAAGGCCCCAAACAGACCAAAAAGATAAAACAGAATTAACCACTAAATCGTCTCAAAAAGATGACTTAAGTGTGAATTAACCAATCACGTTGCTTAATTCTGTTTTATTTTTTTGGTCTGTTTGGGGTCTAAGCATTACACCTCTCTTTATTTATATGTCTCTTATATACATATTTATATTCGCTTTAACTCAAAGAGTTTCTTTTTGTCGTGTGTGGAAACTTCAAACAACGGAGATTAACAATAATAATTCCTAAAAATGACGTTCGATTTCATAATATCTAACACGCGAAATTTCTTCTGTTCATTCATAAGGCAAAAAGTCCATATTTTATTCCCCTCTATTTTATGATCCAATTGGTTTATTGAAATCGTCCAATCAATAACTATTTTTTGTTGTTTCCATATGTTAAGCTAGTTGATTTGATGCAGGTTTTTTCTTCAATCTCTTACAAACTGAAACAAAAATGGATAATGATGATGAACATGTGGCAGGGGACTTTTTCCTTCATTCAATGACAACAGACACAATACAACGTAGAACATTTCTTGAACATTTTCAACGCTTTATACCACAGCAAACTATTATTTACATACAATATTGTTTATTACGTATTCCATTCATACTTATTTACGATTACTTACTTACAGAAAAATTTTCATCATTAAATGAATATATACTCAAATATTTAATTCAAATTATTGATCATAATAATTATTTTTTTCTGAAACCAATCAGTTATATTTTACATAGTTCCTTATTTCATATATTATCACAAATTTATCTAATTTTTTTAGTACCTGTTCTAGGTAAAATGATTAAAATTTCTTTTATCTTTTTATTTGGATTATTTTAAGAAGACTGAAAAATATTCGTGCTACCCTGTATATATTTTATGCATATTTGTTTAGAATAGTTTGACAGAAGAACATTTAAAAGTTTCATTAGACGCCTTATGAGTATATCATTGAAGACAATTTTCTTCTATAAAACTGTTGGAAAATGTGAGCTAGAGGACTATAGTTCAAATAAAATAGAAATAAAAACAGATCGAAAATAAATTTTAGCATAATAATGAATCATTCATATGATGATGACGTGTTAGAAAATCACAGAGCTTTTCACCCAGTAACCTTATGAAATTATCATTAAGAGATTAAATATTGAAAAGGTTTTATAAAAATGTTTGTTTTTCTTGAAAGTAACTTATCACTGTGCGCTATAATATGTCGTATCGGTAGATCACATAAATCAAAATATATCTATGATACGCTAATTTTTTTGACTGTACTCTGAACTTCGGCAAGGGTGGAATTTATCGATGTAGAAATTCACAGAAGCTTGTGGTGCATCTAGCATATTTCATTTTGTTATTAAACGTACAATCATATTCTTCTTTATAAAATGGTTTATTAAATTAAATATGTAAGATTAAGAAAACGTTTCGTTTTGAAATCTAAAAGCAGATCTTAGAAAAACTGCCAAGTTTTCTCAGTATATTCCCTTTTAGATTAAAATAGAAAACTATCTCGTCTTCTTCAGTTTCATTTGCAGAAATACAAAATAATGCAAATAAAAGTCTCTAGTAAATGATATGCTTTTCAACATTGATCGACCATCAACAAAATGCTGTCTTATTCATTTTGATTTTTTCAAATACTATTCTTGGTATTATTATTCTAATCGTAGATATATCTCATAAATCAGTCTGTTGCACACATCTTGAATATAATCGCATAGAGTGACAATAATCAGAAGCTGCTCTATTTAGAACACTGAAGAACTAATTCTGATGATTAATGTATTCTTGAACCGTATGACCTTGAATACTAAAGTTTGGTAACAATGTCAAAACATAGATCTGCATTTTCACCTTCATGCTTTTCCAAAGAACAATATATTTAAGAAACTTTCAATCATTCAAAATCACTCTTGTTTGAAAAATCGTTTTCTTCTTCTGATAATACTTACAGTTTTGGTTTGCATTCTTACAGGAATGTTTTAACCATCTACATACTTTGAATTTTTTCTGTATTAAGTCAATCAGTAAGATCTATTCCATTTTTCATGAAATGAAAGTTATTGAATATTAGAAATAATATAGTAGTTTGACTTATTCCAAAATTCAATGTCAATTGAAATAGAATTTTTGACGTGAAGAGATTTTAATCAAATCTCTATTTATTTTATACTTATCTGATTTGTAGCAATATATTTCTTGTTTTCCTAGGTCTTATTTTATTAACATTACTATTACTATGTTCCGATAGACGTCTTGTGATATTCTATAGTTATACTATATCATTGCTTGTAATTTATTTTGATTATCAAATGAGTTATAAAACAGATATTCAAAGTTCATCATCAATAGATACTTACATTCTACAATTTCTATTATCATCTATCTATATTCAAATGCTCAATATACGTCCACGTGTTCGTGCATATAAAGTTCAAACGCGTTTATGTCATTTAGCACCAATTGTATTGATAGTAACACGCTATTTGATATCGACAAATTACAATATACCCGTATTAAAATTCTATTATCTAATATGGACATTTGTTCATCTCTCTGAATTATTTCTTTGTCATCAACAAACAATATTAAATTTAATGCGGAATCGATTTATAAACGATCTTTATCATTTATATGAAAATTTTGGTTTACAAACATTAATTAATTATTTATCAACGCGCATAGATGTGGCTACATTATTGAAGATATTTTGGTTAACAAAAATAATTGTTTTACCATTAGGCATAAGAACAATATATACACATCCGTATATATCAAATGTAACATTAAATATGAATATGGCGAATTTAAATGATAATATGACATTAGATGACAAGCAAACTAATTACAATGAAACTTTGGTTAATACCATTTATTTTACAAGTTTATTTTATGGAACAGAGACTATTTTTACGTAAGAAAATTTAATTGTTTTCAAGATAATCATGATTTCGAAATTCTCCTTAGTTCCATTTAATATGATCAGTTTTATTTCGTTAAGTAAGAAGAATGTTATAGATTTTACGCAAATCATTATACAGAGTTCTCTGAATCAAGATATTTGTTTCTATAATTAATATTTTTTCAAAACAAAGCAGAGAGAAAATTTGTAATAATCAAATCATCCTTGAGTTGTATCGTATCTTAACAGAGAACCAGTAGCAATACTTCAATCGTCACAACAAAACTATGTTATCTTAAAACCAATCTTAATGAAAAGTTCCAAGTTATAATTTGAAAATCTGTTGTCTTGATTGAGGCCAACACATTGATTTTAAGTAATAACTACTTTAAAATGCCGTATCTCTATAGTAACAACCCAAGGACGCTAAGTATTTTGAGAGTTTTAATAGCTAATTCAGAAGTACGCAATGCAGTACATACTTTCGATTCAAAGCTATTTACCGGACAGACGACTTCTCTGATAAATAAGAAAAAAAGATCAACAATGACCTAAATTATGAAATCGACTTTTTCATCATTTTAATATCAGTATTCTCATCATAGTCAAGTGTGCTCTTAGCAGGCATCTGGCGTTCTAATAATATGTATAAAATGTTTTACGTTTTTATTTCTAGTTGGATAGATGTATTACACAATGTGATTGCGTTGTGCAATAGAATATATAGAACTTGAAGAAAATCTCATTAGAATAGAGCTAAGACTTTGAATAGTGTGTCGATATCGAAAACTGGTGGAAACATGATCTAAAAATGAATTTCAACAAAAAGATATTATTATATGGACACTGTCTATAAAAATTGATAGTATTGTTGAAATCAATTTATCTATGGCAGACGAAGCTCTAGAACTAAACTCTTCTGCAGAATTGTCATAAAACATTGAATTTAAAGCATCAACATTTATCTCTCTTTACAAACTTAAGATACTATTATGGAACTCCTTTCATTGACCCTACAAGCAGATGAATCACACGCCACATTAATAGCTCTTGTTTTCACAATACCAAATTTTGAAGGTGATGATATTCAATTTTCATATCTCGAATTCTATCTCGAAGAAAAATAGAATTTTTCTTATCAATGTATTTGTTTCTATTTGATTTTAGCTTGATTAGTTTAGCATGCCTTATATCGTATTTAATGAAAACTATTTCACATCGTCTATTTCGTCTTCTTCATCTTTGGACTGAAGATGTTGAACAGATTGGCACTGTTGTTGGCGTTATGTTTTTTCTTTTATTGTTTCAATCAAATATCACACGACTAGATCTTAATCGACGACATGTACCTTTACTAAAAGCATTCAGTTTATTAATTGTTGCACTATTTCATTTTCTTCATACAATACTGGAACCACAATTACTTAAAGTAGCTATGCAAACAATAACAACAAGAATTGTATTCAATCGAACAGATGAAAATTCACAAGAAGGAGAAGGAAATGAACAAGAAAATAGAAACAAGTAATTATTTACTCATCAACTAATTCAATACAGATGAGTTCCATTTAAAAATTTTCAAAATACGTAAATTAAAAATACTGTGAGAGTAGCTTTTTCTAAGTTTTTCAATGCAACATTAGTTAAATTGAAATAAATTATTTTGTCATACAAAGATCAATATTGCACACTGAATATGAAATCTATAAATGTAAAACTTTCATATCAAACTCATCTGACAAATAGATATCATTACCAAACATATTTCTTCAGTTGATAACAACATAATGTTAATTATTGAAATTTTCTTGTTTTAATGAACAGAATTTCGTTTTTCTATTGTTATTCAATGATAGAATCAATTTATGCGAGAAATGTTGTAACTGCTTAGTTCGTAGTCAAAGAGCAACAATCATAATCGTCTACTTATCAGATACCGAGACGAATAGAAATTCTCGCTAAAAGCTTTTTAATGAAATCAATTTCTTTATTTAGTTCATCGTTAACATCATTATATTCGTCTCCCATTCTTCGTTCATATCATCATCGACATGTTTACACATGTTTATCAATTCTATTCTTAGTTGTTCTGTACGTTGCACTTTTATGGCGTTTAACAACATTCTCTACTTGGCTCTTAGCTGTGACAGCATTTTCATTAGAATTAATTGTACGTCTATTAGCATCACTTGCTCAATATACTCTTTATGTTCTTGATGCACATAATCGCTTATCAAATGCTGATTCATTCGATGAATATATATTCCTGATAAAAGCTGTAACATCATGTTTTGAATTCATTCTTGGTGTTTTTCTTCTGTTTAATGGTTTTTACATCTTATGCTTTGAATCTCGTGGGACACTACGTGCAATTATGCTCGCTATACATGCATATTTAAATATAATTAAAAATTTACGTCGTGGTTGGCAAATATTCCGTAATAGAAAATCTGCATGGGATAATGTTAACCAATTGCCATTAGCAACAAATGAACAGATTGAGGAATACAATGATATATGTTCAATATGTCATAATACGCTAACATCCGGTGTTGCATGCGTAACACCATGTTTTCATATATTTCATCAAAAATGTTTACAAAAAGCATTTTATGCAACAAAAAATTGTGCATTATGTTCACGTCCGATTATTCAAGAAAGAAATCAGCATCGAGAATAAATGACATGTCATGTTTTTCTAATGTAGAATTTGTTCAGTTTTCATTTATATTTTGAAAAACATAAATCACAGCTACTCATGAATTTTATTTGTTTGTGTTTTTTTTCAGATGATAAAATAAGAAATAAATAAGGTGCCTCCTTTTCTTTATATGTGAATTAATTAAGGTAAAATATTCATTGGATATCCCATAAATTTCTATTAGATCGAGAATATAGTTTATTGATTGATGTTTCAAAAAAATAAAGCTGATAATGAAACGATAATTTGATTTAATGGTATATTTGTACATTAATATTGTAAAGATTCCTATTCGAGAGAAAGTCTATAATGAAGTCTTCGTCAGATGAGAAATACTGAGTGTATTGAAAATTCATTTTATAAAAAATAGAATCATTACCAGTGACTTGTTTAAAATGAAAATTCGTCATAAACTATAAGTATGGAAAACTTGCATAAAAACATCATATATAGATATGCCTCATATGACACTACAACCTCGAAAGAAGATCACTATTTCGAAAAAGATATATATATATAAAATATAATAGAAGAGTCGTCTTAATTGATTTTTCTTAAAAATCTCTTTTGCTTGCATATGCTTTTGTTTTAAATAAGACAACAATTGCGCATAGGTCTAAATCAGTGTTTGTTATGGTAAGTGTGACCCTTTTCATTTTAGGTTCAAGTTTAATGCCGAAAAATGACATACAACATATTTCATAGATGAACGATACGCAAGTTGAGCAGATTCTCTACAGATTCTTTTATCACGTAACACTATACACAATATTGCTTTCATATGAAATAAAATCTTAAATAAAAGCAAGTTCATTTCTGATCCAACATAAGAGTCTTAAAACTTATTTTACAGTATCATTTCAGGTTGAATTTGTAAAATACATATGAAGTAAATCAGTAGATTTTTGAAACATAATTTCATTTTCATACAGCCAAGAATGATTCGGTTCATTTTAGATGCTCGATAAAAAATTCATATATTTATTTTATTGTTTATTATCATTTTTTAAAACAACAATACATTATATTCATACAGTTTATTATGTTCAAACTTACATTTCAATATACAAAATAAATCCATATTCATTTTGGATAGCTGAATGTTTATTTTTAATATGGAATAGCTTAAATGATCCTTTATTCGGTTGGTTATCGGATCGATATACTTCATCTATTGATAATCGTCTCAATAATCTGACATTGTGTGGTCCTTTATTTTGTTTATCATCACTTTTGTTTTGGTATCCGTTGGTTGAAATAAATTCATCGCTACTTAGTTTACAACTTCTTTTAAGTCTTTGCCTTTATGATACATTTTTAACAATGATTGATTTGAATTATAATTCATTATTAATCGATATTTCTTTCTATAAAAGAGAAATATTGATTTCAGCAAGTGTTATTGGAAATGCGCTTGGTAAAAATAGAGAATTTGTTTGTTTTATGTGCAATTGTCTTTTTTCTTGTAACAGGTTCGTTAACATTATTTAGTTCGTATCTTGTTTGGGATTCCTCAAATCTCCGATTATTTCGAATATTTGTAAGCATTCTAACGATTTTAATTATTTATGGATTTTTGATTGTTACTCAATCAATGAAACGAATTCTATACTGTGATCATGCTAAGTAAGATTATCTTATCAAAAATGTTTTTCTCTTTTACTATAAATAATATTTTCATTTAGATCTAATCAAGAGAACATTTCCAAAGGACATATTCCAACTCTTTGGCAATTTATATGGAGCATTAGTAGGCAAAGGAATTATCTAATTTTCAGCTTAGTAAATTTGATTCAAGTATGTACAAAATAGAAAGTTGTCCATGGATATCTTTGATATTAATCCAATATTCATTTTGATGTATTATAAAGTGTACTCAGTAGTCTACTTTAATAGTCATCTTTTGCCTATGAGAAGAGTATAATAAGGTTAAAGTTCTAAAAATTACATATACAACTATGCTCTATGATTGCTGGAACAGAATCTTGATATTTTTCATACACGATAACGTTTTGAATAACTAAAAGATAATAACATTTGTTTTGTTTTAGGTATTTCATTGCCATTTTAATAGTAATTCTATTCCATTAATTCTTAATATATTTATTCCATCATCATCATTACTTAGTTCTATTCTTCTTGGTAATATTCGATTCTTTTTTCGCATTGTTATATTTTTCTTTTTTCAGGTATTTCATTTCTTCTTCCACATCTCAGTAATATATATTTTGTGTATTTATGTAAATCACAAAGTACTTACTATGTTATTCTTGGCTTATTTTATGTTAAATTATTTTTTACTTTATATCTATTCATTCAAGGTAACAATTATACTTGGTTAATGTGTGTTTTTCTTGTTAGGTAATGATAACAATAGAAGAAAGTATCAACAATGAATTATTTATTTTTCTATTTTTAGTAATCGAATATTTACAGAAGGTATCTGTAAACTATTTGACTTGATTATAACAGATTTAATTGATGAAGATCAATTTATGCATCAACGAATTTCTCCACTACCAGCATTAGTCTTTGGTACAATGACATTTTTATCAAAACCAGGTCAAACATTAGCACCAATAATAAGCTCACATTTGTTTTATTCCATAGATAACGCACAAAAAGCTCTATTTAACAAAATTGTTATGATACCAATTGTATGTTCGTTATGTCAAATAATTCTTTGGAACAAATTTACGTTACGTGGTTATCGATTAAAATCTATTCGTTCAATGTTGAAACATTCGAATGAACAGATTACTATTTAATATTACTATTTTTCTTGTCTTTACGGGGAAAGGTCGGTATGATTTTTATCATTTTTTTAGATAAGTATATTGCAAAAACGAAAGTTTTTATATGTCTATTCTTTTGTTTTAAAATGCTGAAAATTATTTGATTCTTTTGTCGGCTCAATCTCTGAGCAAAATACTATTTAGGACAATGTGGTTTCATCTGATCTAGTCGGGAATTCCATTGCAAACTTAAATTCGAACAAATAATATGTTGGTCTTGTAAATGTATCTATTAAGAAAACTTTAGTAATCTAGTTTATGAAAACAAAGTCAAAAACCATAATAAGTGAAAGCATAATGGACGAGGAATGCACTATATATACTTTGACCAAATAAGCAGTGCCCACCCGATCGGCTGAATTGTTTTCTAGTCCGCAATTACATCCTAAAAAGTATTGTATTTATAGAACGGTGAAACGAAAAACAGTCGATTTTTAAGAGAAATACTCATGGTTCATATTTCGGCTCATATGCCATTCGATAGAGAACTAACTTCTGTACATGCCTATAAAGAAATGTTCGAAAAAGGCAAGATTTTCTTCACAAACATGATAAATACTGCCAAAATAAGGGTATCCATAGCCATAGTCTACCTGTAAAACTCATGTCACATGGTTCTTTATCATAAAGTGAAAACCAAAGGAAATTTTTCTATGGTTCATGTACAGTAATGACAGTTGCG
>OENM01000406.1:79385-89606 GCA_900239745.1 Rotaria magnacalcarata | reverse complement strand
AAGTTCAGTGTATGTCAAACTTTTCATACAAAAGTCGATTTGAATCGCGGAGAAATTATGCAGGTGTCTCGTAAATATTTTTTATGCTTTTTCTTGAATAATGAAATGAGAAGGACGCGAAATAGTGAATTTTGATGATCGACAACGACAACTGAATTTTCCAAAGTTTTGACCCTTCACGGTCCGCTGTTGCCAAATGGCAACATACAGCCATTCAACATAGCAGTACCGTTCAATTTTAAGAAATAGGTTTTTGCTATCTCTATGGCAGGATAAGAAAATATATGCCGAAGAAGAGTTTTAACTATGTCGCTTCTGGGAACCGGCTGGAAGGGGTTAAAAGTATGATCTAGTGTATGTAATTTTGAAATGAAAATTTACATTCTGAGTTAAACTATATAATCATATACGATTTAGACTAGTTAAATTTTTAATAGCTTTGCCTTTGTGTAGTTTTTTCAATCATCGAAAGGAATTTTCATTTGTATCTATAATATGCTTGTTATGTTACTCACGAATTGGTTCGTAGATGATAAGCATAATTTCAAGGTCGGAAACTGAAGCACCGTCAACACCTGTAGTACTCAAAAATGTCGAAATGGTGTGTCATCGTATTTTTTTGTTTTGTTAAATCCAAATGGAGGTGATACTTTTAGACACATCTTATAATCGATGAAAAACTTTACTAATGTATATTTGCATCATTGTAGTGTTTTTTCATAACTTGAGCAGATCACATAAGTTACAACGTTGATTTATTTTTTGTTTTCTTATGAACATATTTACATTATTTACTATATAAATTATATATATATATTTTCACTTTTATTGAAAAATTTCCGTTTTATATCACAAGAATACGCCTAGAATTTTAAATTCATCTGCATAAGTTGAACAAGCTGACCATGATCATCTCTAGTTTGTATTACTTGAAATATATCCGCTTCAACTATTTGTCTATGTAGAAAATTTTGAATAAATCCGACTGAAAACATTACAGCATCATTATAACCTAAGCGATATATCATATATTTCCATAAAACAGTTAAACAATAATTTTGACTTGAAAGAAGATTTTTAGGTGCAGGATCAAAATCAATTGAATTATATTGTTCTTTTGAAATTAATGGTGATATTCGAGATGATAATGCAAGTATAACAAGTAAAAGTTTCATTATAAATGGATCATGTGGTGAAAGTGTTCGGAATCTATTTAAAATTTTTTCTAGACGATAAAGAATTTCTTCTGAAAGAACAGATTCTATTGCTAATCGATCATGTTCCCATGGAAGAATATCTAAGATTTTCGATTGCATTAGTTCACTTATATTCACTGATAATAAACAGGAAAAAGTATCTTTAACATAATTATAATGATCATCCAATGATAATTTAAATGTATCACATAGAAGAACGTGTTTAATAAATGAAGCAACAATCGCAGTATATTTATATTTAAGATCAATTACACGTTGTAATTTAATGCGTGATCGATACGGTTGTTTAGGTGGTATAAGTGAAATAGATTCATGAGATTCGATAAATTTTTGAACACAATACTGTTCGTAAAAAATTCGAATATTTGTCAAGAAATTCCAATCATCCAATGAAAGAGACAATTGATCATACAGAGACAGTACATCAGTCTGAATAATAAATAATAGAATTGAATTTTTTAATTAAATCCTGACCTTGAAAAATTAATTTTCATGATTAGAATCGAAATTGAAGAAAACATTCTATGCAAGGAAACCTTGACATTTGATGATTCATTGAAGGCACGAATTTCCATCAGACATTTCACTTAGGAAGATATGTTCTCATCAAAGAAAGAAAAGGATTAGAAATCTCTACTTTGGTTGATCGTGCTTCTTAGAATTTTCCCAGAAGCCTCATTATGACTAATAGCGTTTTTCTTAGGTTTGCAAGAAAATGAACGTAGCTAAAGTGTCTAACAACGAGCATCTTTTGAATCAACATCGCTTTTTTCTCATTATAGAAATACAGTACATCTATAATTAGATCTCTACTATTTTGAGATATTCTAGTTGGCAGACATTCTATTTTCTGCATTAAATCAAAGGAGCTTAGACACTGCAACCTGACATGTTCATTCAAGCAACCCAACACGGATTGAATTCATAGAGGAATGGGTCATAGCAAATTTTTGAGTTATTACATGGGCTATTTTTCAATTATTTTAGTCGAACAATATGATGCAGAGCTCAGAATTATGGCTTAGACTCTTCGCTGTAGCCTCGACGTGTGCTGAAAATGTCATGCGATTTAAATACACTTCGCTCAAAGCTAGCTTTCAGAGACAAGCAAATATCTATATACTTACAGTTGCCGGTTTTAATAATTGAAATTGTGATCTATTCTTAACTGTTGCAGATGTAACATGAGTGATTGCACTCAAGCTACGAATAAGTTCTTTTTTCATGCCTTGTTGAAAACATTTTTTAAGGCGACACGCAGAACAATGTCGTCTTGTTAGTGTTGTTATTGTGCACAAACCTGATGTTCGACAAGTAAAAATAAGCTTGAAATAAAAAAAAACATATCATAGACAAACTACCAAGTCTGTGTTAACTTACATGATCATTATAAGCATTACGACGAAAGAATGCTAAAAAAAAGTAGGCAAAATAAATTAAATTTTTTAAAATTGTTTTCAGAAAGAAGTTTTTTCCGTTTTCTTTCTAAGGACAAGTGTAATAATAAACCCAAAATAGAACCAAATCCGATAAAATTACGTAGTTTCTAGATATATATATATAAATTTCTGATCTACTCTCTTATATAGGTTGACATCAAAAAGAGTACAATATAAACATTAGATTTTGTTCAATATCTATACATATGTAATTAATTGAAAAGCCTAATAGAAAAAAATAGTTTAAAAAAATATCGATACCTTTGCAAGATAAGCATGTCAGTGCATCGAAATTTCGTCCTACAAGCAAGACAAATAACATGTGTTAACGTTAAAAAAATTAAAATGTATTACCAATAGCCGACGCACCACAAACTGCACATAAGGCGCGGGAATGTAAAAGTTGGTAAGTAGTTTTAATATTGAATGTCTGTAAAGGGTCACTTTCCATGTAACGTTTAAATGAAAATGGTTGTTTCTATTATGATACAAGGCGTTATTGTTTTTTTATCTTTCTGTTTCAGTCAGTTAAATGTACTTGCAATGCACTGAAAAGGGTACATGGTCGATAACAAAATTGTCTTTTTTTTCTTTCTGGTTCTTCACAAATCTATGTTTCTCGTTATGTGTTGCCTCTCAAACTCGTTTTGATTTTTACTTCTCTCTTCTTTTCTTTTCATATTACATATAACCAACCTTGCAGCCAAAATTAAAGTTTTTTTTTTATAAAAAAAGAAACAAATTCTATAATCCTCTGTAAAAGAAAAGCGTTGTTTCATAATAGTGTATTATATTGTTAGTCATAAACACAGTTCTTATGTATATGAGTTTATGCTTGAAAAATTTTGCTGTTATCTAGAGCATCTTTGGACAACACCCATTTGAAAAATATAAACATGGTTATCTATCATTTAGAAACTTCTGATTTGGTTAGATTCGATTCATTGATGAATAATATCTATCTATTGAATCAATTTAAAAATTACTTGTTTGCAAATTCTAATCATCGCTAATGACAGGGATAATTTTACGAATTCATTGTAAATGAAAAACTTACAATATCGATTTTTATTTTCTAAGACATTCTACTCAAATTAAAAAGAAACATGTAATGTCAGTTAAATGTTTCTACTGATTCATATTTCAACTTTTTCAAAAAAATGACTTTTACAATGTCACGTATTTTTTTCAAAAAATGAATTGAATGAAATCATTACTCACATCTATATGGTTCTTGCTTTCTATGCATCCAAGGCGAATATAAATAATGTCATGTTTTATGCGCTACGCATTACTGAGTTGACTGACAGCTTTTAAGGACACGTGAGCGTAACAAAATTTAAAACACGAACGCATTTTGAAAATATTAATTAAGTAATACACTGAATAATCTTTTTCTTACAATTTTCTGTCTAGATTTTGCCTTTGGAAACATTATTTTAAATCCCAGAGAAGACCAACAAATCCCTAAAGTAATGCCCTGTATATTTCTTCGTTGAATAGTAGACTCGTTCTTTGAATGCAATGGTTTCTACATAATAGTAAGCTACGAGTCTACTATAGAAAGAAATTTTTCATCATTCAAAAAGATTCATATGGAGATAAGGCAAACTTATCTAGTCATTAGAAAGGAATCACTTTTCTATAAATACATCGAATAACTGTTCGGGGGGAAATCTAAGCTAACGATGACTTTTTTTTTATCATAACCATGAAATCTGCTGTCGTTACATATCATTCTTTACAAAGAATATTCGAGAGATTTCCTATTTAACGCATGTTCTGTATTTCGAATGGAATCAAATCATACTCGAAGGGAATATCTCATCCACGAACTTAAACAAGCAGTTTTCACAGTGACCAAATCAATTGAAAATATAATATTAATATTTATTTAAAACCCTAAATTAGACGCTTAGTTTAGGAATAGAAAAAAAAATACAACTACACGTATAACCATAACAACTCCTAAATCTTCTAGCATGCATGTCAATCTCAATCTCAATTACAGAAGATGAATGATTTGCATGGATTTGTTTCCCTTTAATTAAATTTGGCTCAACAGCAACACAACACATAACAGGCGATGTATTTATTTCTTTTCTTCTAAAGATATTGGTATTTTTTTTTTCTTATTTATTCTCCTGTATTCAGATTTAACAAATAGAAAATAGAGGAAAGTTGCTATTCGCCAACATTTCAAATATACCGAGTTAACAGTATTTTCTCTGGTGTAGATAGCATCAACGTATTTTTTAATATTCATTAAGAACTACTTTTGTAATCTGCTCACACTACGTGTAGACGAGAACAGATAATGTGTCTTGTGATGTTAATGCCACTCATGGAACTGTCAACTGTAAAATTATGAATCTATTTTTTTTTAGCTCTTTTTATTAGTGACATATTCAAGACATGGTTATTATGATACGAGAAAATTAGACTAAGTTGCCAAAAAATCATGTGTATCGAGCAGTTTTTGTGATCTGTTTTCCATGACAGAGGGAAATAGAAATTATTGTTGAAATTGAAAACAATGTTCGAAAATCATGGTAAACTCAACTTTGGTCGACAGTAAAAATGTCGAAAGAAATTTATAAAAATTAAATTAAAAATGCATTATTCGAGTGATAAATATACATATGGAAGCCGCCACGGAATCGACACGCAACATCAACAGTGATTTAAATTTCATTACTTCAAATAAGGGACAACCTCTTTTCATAATGAGTCAATACATATACATATGCAACAAAAAAAGGCCCAATAAAAAATATTGGGTGAGCATCGATAAAATAATGTTTCAAAGTATTTCGCTTGCCGTTCGGTTTTATTTTTTAATATACAAAACATTTAACTTGAATAAAACTACTTGGTTTTTTTTCTGAACACGACATTTTTCATGAATCCCTACTCAGTTTTCGGCATTTTACTGTCGACCAAAGTTCAGAGATTCGAACATCATATCCAAAATTTGATGAAGAAACTACTACAACAAGCTGCATCTTTCTTTTCCGAAAATTATACATTACTGCAAAAATATTTGTTTAAGCCTAGTGCGCTTTTCTCAACTATGGAAAAGCTATATATTTTCCATCACAACTTGAACACTAATTACTATTCAGCAAGGGGTAAGTGTAGTACTTATGGGTCGTTTTCTCCTGTCTCATGACTATGAAACGTGGACCGTCTCAACGATAGAAAATCATTGATTGTACGACTTATTTTTTAAAGAAATGAGAATAGAACTACTGAAATATTTTGGATATTATTCATACCAGAGACACTGTTCCAAGCTCGATAAACTTGAAATGTAAGCGGATAAAAGTTTTCTGTTCAATTTTCTATCTTGAATAAAAACAAACAGAATTTTAATATATAATACAATTGAACTTCGAAAGTTTCTGTAGAACAAATCCAGTGGTAATCGTTCAAGTCAATTTCTTTATCGCTGGATCATGTCAACGTTGGTCTCGATTAATTAGGGTTCAACATGAAACTCCCGCAAACTAAACTTATCTGAGCAACTAATATCGGTTCCAAAATATAAGGCAGGTGGTTGTTTCTTGAATAACTTTTGATAGGAAGAAGATAGAGACCTTCGGTTTTCAGCGTTCGATAGCCAAGACTCGGGAGCATCTATCATCACGCAAGGTCTCTTCTCAGGTGAGCTCTCAAAAGTGGTTTTTCAGAGTGTCTCTGGAAAACTACGCGGAATTTCCAAAAACTACTCTATAAACCTACTGACTTCTCCACATATTCTTAATGAACAGAAAAAGACGAATCGCTCTACCGCTAGGGGTATCTTAAAAAAATGAAGTTGGTGAAAATGCTGTTTTTATTGTTTAACAACTCATTATTTTGCGTTCGAACGTCATTTTACGAACTTCGAAATCGTTTTGAACTATCCAAGTGACTTTTTGACTCATTTTAGTTCTTGAGGTACCCCTTGCGGTAGGGTGCTCGTCGAAAAAAAATGTCTTCGAAATCCTTCGATACTTATATGACTCGATTCGCCTTTTGCTGTTCATTAAGAATATGTGGAGCAGTCAGTAGGTTTGTAGAGTAGTTTTTGGAAATTCCGCGTAGCTTTCCAGAGACACTCTGAAAAACCACTTTTGACAGCTCACCTGAGAAGAGACCTTGCGTGATGATAGATGCTCCCGAGTCTTGGCTATCGAACGCTGAAAACCGAAGGTCTCTATCTTCTTCCTATCAAAAGTTATTCAAGAAACAACCACCTGCCTTATATTTTGGAACCGATATTAGTTGAGTTAAACGAAACTACATTTAATCGAACAGAAAAAATTCCATTCAAATTTTTTATGGTTAGCTATCCTTTGCTTAAATCCTATTTCGTCTTTATTCTTGATTATTTTCGTCTGGAATAAGATTTATCATCAGGCTACTTCTACCATGTTTCACAAGAGCCAAAACAACAGCGACTTGATTTTGACAATTTAAGATGGAAATGTAAAAGAAACTTCAAATGATATCTAGCTCTTAGCGTTGTTTACTACTAGTGAAAAGCGGCTGAAACAAGCATTTGTTTCATTACTGAAATCAAAATATTGGAAAAAAAGATATTCAAATTCTGTCTATCTTCTTGAAATTTTGTTGGAAACTATGTAGTATTGCTCAATGAAAATAAAAAGGAAAACATGTATTTTACCTTTCAATTATATGCCCTTGAACTTAGATAGAAAAAAAGATATAAACTCTTCCGGTTCACCGACGTCAAGGTCTTTTATTCTCATAGAAATTGCCACTCTTCTAATTTAAATCTATAGTCTAGTATAAGCCTAATATATGAATGATTAAAAAAACAAATATGATAATATTTAGAAGAAATTTATAAATTAAGTATTCTTATTGGCTGCATTTATTAAGGACACGAAGTCAATGTGAAAAATATGTAACATGAAACAAGAGATACTATTTCAATGAATAACAACTCGATGGCTCATATTTGGAAGCATTAATAGGAGAATTTTTCATGTAAAAAAAAGTAATACTTACAGAATATATGCTTTGAAAGTATATCGTTTTATTTTCTAAGCTATCTCTCAGTGTAACATTCGACTATTTACTCACATTCAAGTTGCAATCAATGCTATAGCAAATAATACGCGTCGAAAAAAAAGATAAGAATGCTTGCGTATCATTGTTTTATATCACTTGAGCTTTGAAAAAAACGGTAAAAAATGCACACGTTACTGTACCTTATTAACTAGATTTACGCAGTGAAAGAAAATTATTGCATGACGAATTTTAATTGCGCATGTCTTATCAAAAGGAGAACGAATCATCCAGTATTTACCAATAAATCTCACGTTACACAAGTACACACATTAGTAATTCAATATGTATGTCACAGTATACTATGCTACCTTCTTTAACGAATATATATATATTTCGTAAAAGCATTAACTGTTTGCAGCTAAATTTCGTTAGTTATTTTTTTTTCTATTATTCGTTTATCAGTAAGATAAATATGAAATATGTCGGGATACCGTTAATCTTAAAATGTTTGTTGGAAGATATTTCAACAATTAAACATATATACAGGATAATTAAATATAAATAGATTTAGCGATATTCCCTATGAATCATAATATTACGTCTAGTACATCCAATGAAATAAAAGATTTAATCATACTATTGATATTTATTTTCATAATACGTAAATTAACTATTTATAACAATGTGCGCACACAAAATTAGTTTTTCTTTTATTAAACCTGATTTAATATTAGATCTATAACAAAGTCTTTGAATAGAATAAATATCACTTGTTTCATAAATTTTTACGTCGGGTCACTTTGATTCAAAACAAAAGTCATTCATACTATTNACAGACAATTTTTTCTACTAATGATCGGGCAAATCTAATGGATAATGCACTACTAGAAAGAGCATTAAAAACTACACTAGATAGGATGTTTAAATGAATAGGGTATGACGCCTAGTTGAGATGACCGGGTCCAAAATATATACCAAATCGGTATAGTTGTCCATTTATTGCCTCTTTATCCGACTGAAAAATCATTTGGAATTGTGAAACAGCTTTTTAATTGATAGAGAGTTGGTTTCTTTACAAAGGCTACTTCTAGCAATCTGAAACAAATTGCATTTTCAAGGTTGAGAATGAATTTTTCAACAAATATGATAATGACAGAAATAAAAATTTACCCATAGCTTGAACAAGAATTTGAATACATATTAAATGAAATAGAAAGTTATTGAATCAGATTAAACCTGGAATTCAACTTGAAATCCAATGCTGTATTCGTTGATACATCGTGTGTTAAAATTGCCCTCAGAGTTCATTCAATATGAACCTAGGTTGTGATGAGGGGTCAAAGAGGGAAAAGCGGCTCCATCAGAGTCCATCTGGATCCATAGAATCCGCTAGGATCCATTTTTATTATTGAGTTTATCTCAATCTTTTAAACAATTTGTAGTTGCTAAGGAGAACAATGAGAGTCATATACGTAGAATCTATGATTTTCATCGTGTTTTGAAAAAATTACGAAAAGTGACCATTCATTTTTTCATAGATCTAAACGGTCTATATATTGTTTCTTGTATCTAAATACTTAGAAAAAAATCTTACAGATTTTATTGTACACAAAAAGAGAAGAACCGAAGGACTTAGTTGTCATATAATTCTATGACTGAGCATGTGTTACAATAGTTCTGAAAAAATTATTTAGCCTTTTTGTAATACAGACGGTACTGTTGAAACGAAGAGTATTATTTTGTTTCTATAGATGACTTTGTTTGTGTATTGATTAATTCTTTAAGTTAAATTTCAAAATTCTAACAAGTACATCAATATGACTTGGTTTGCAACGATCGGTTCAAATATATGAATTGGCAGCTATGCACAAGTTTTGTTTTAAATATAGTAATGAATGCTATAGCAAAACATGAAAAATGCATGGATCCCTGCTACTTACTACGTATTTAATAAATTCATCACTCTATCCCACATTTTTATGAAAATAATTCAAATTTCATGTGATTTACAAGTTATTTTTTTAGCTTTTCCCTTCACAGCAAATAGAGTTGTTTTACAGGATGTTAATGATTACGAGACTTGATGTTGCGAAGACAAATATCATACTAAGAAGCTAAAATAGAAAACCTTACAAAGCAACTTTGTCTAATGGGATAAGTCATTATATTCGACTAAAAAAAAGGCAAGCGACAGCGATAAGGAGCTGATACTGATCGTCACATACCTTCAAACATCCACCAAGACCCATAAGAATCCAGCAGAATCCACTAGGATCCACGAAAAGTTGTCAGAATCGAAGGATCCACGAAAAGCCGTCAGAATCCAAGGATCCAGGAGCCACTTTTTCCGCCTTGGATGAAGTGCTTCGGTGAATTTTTATTTCTATCATATTTGTTGAAAACTTCATTCTCAACCTTGAAAATGCAATTTGTTTCAGATTGCTAGAAGTAGCCTTTGTAAATAAACTAATTCTCTATCAATTAAAAAGTTGTTTCACAATTCCAAATGATTTTTCAGTCGGATAAAGAGGCAATAAATGGAC
>OENM01000406.1:57396-79025 GCA_900239745.1 Rotaria magnacalcarata | reverse complement strand
CACTATATATATATGTATGTATATGATAAGTGTGAAGGGAGAAAATAAATTAAATGCAATAGTACCCACAATGACTTCTTTCGTTCTATTTATCTTTAGCTTGATGTCGTTTAAACTGTCATTCGTCGCTGGTTTTTAGTGTGCAAAGTACAAGTTAACCAGAGAAGAAAACCAGTGGGCACAATTTGTACGCTAAACGAAAGGAAAAAACTATTGAAAAAATGAGCGTGCTCAAAAAATCCATTGTGTAACAATGTTTATGGTGCAGACCATCGAAGTAAATCACGAATTTAGTTTGGGATAAATCATTCCTTAGTTTTAATATATGAATAAATACTCGCAGTAAACATCGTAGAACACGCACTCAGATCATGAGAGGTGTTGGGCACTTCATTACTTTATCGTCATTTTTTCGGTATTTGAAAGCAATGGGGTCGTTGAGTACAAAATAATTGCTGCAATCGTAACACATAATGATTTGGAAAAAAAAAGAAAGAATCGATATTTTTATATTAACTGTTGGCAATATCAAGGGAAAAACAGTCTCTTAACTTTATTCTTATAGACATAGCTAATAATTATTTGTTGATGGCTGATTTCAATTGCACACATGGCCTATTCTGAGACTTTTTAATTAAACAATCAGGAAACCATAGCTCATGATTACAGTAATAGAAATTTTTTCAAGCGGACTCTAAATTGATGAATAGGAATAGTTTATGGGCTTTCCCCGAGTAGAAACGTTCTATTAATTGGTAGAAAAATACTTTTTATCAAGTGTTACCTGTTTACAATTGATAAATCGATTGTTTTAATTAGAATTTTCAACTTTGAATAAAGAGAATATTATTTTTATCATTATTTACGCCATTAGTAATCATGGGGGTAAAAGTGTACTGCTATTGATGTGAGATTCTGATGTTTTATTTATTGAACCAGACAATGTTTTAGAACCTGACATAAAACTAGATGGTATTCGAGTTTCACTCGTATACGAAATGCAATGCGAAGGAAGAATCCGTATCTTCTACGAAAAATCTTCAATTGATACACATTAAATATTTTTATATAGTCATAATGCAATTCATCACTGAGAAAACTCTATTCCTGCTTAGCGATCTAATCTTACAGATCGATTTCGATTGATCGATTAATTATCTTCATGATTCATTATCTCGCAATAAATTTCTTTCATTTTCGTCATTTTGGAACGACTTTTCTGAGCGAACGGAACTTCAGGATGAAGATTGGAAAACACATGTCTTCAGTACGATTTCGATACTTCGATCTCACGTTTTAACCACTTTTCTATGATTTTCCGTTCTCGAGATCAACAAGTCACAAAATGACAGCTTCTGATGCGTACGTCGAGAAAGTAAAAGAAAAACAAATTCGCGACGGATTACATAAATACAATGCTTCGTATCGCATTAAAGAAAACCTCACGACAGACTACATAAATGCTTCTGCTTCGCATCACATGAAAAGAACTCGCGACAAACTACGGAAATGCTTCTGCTTCGCATCGCATTAATTATAGCGATATATTCAGTGTGCTATCAACCGCTCTTGATTAAACATTCAAAAGACTGAACAAAACGTATAGTGTCATTGAAAAAAACAATTCAACTTACTGTTAATAACACGAAAACAGCTGATTTTCATGTAATAGAATATATATATATATATATATATATTATAATAGTATTCAATAAGACTGTTTACAAACAGCTCCATTTTTTACAATAGAGAAGCATCGCATGCTCACACTTATTAACTTTCGAAAAAATGAAAGCTAATTTAAGAGAAACTCCTATTTTCGAGAAACTTAAACGTCTTCAAATAATTGCAAGAGTTCAGGTTCAATGTAAATAATGTATAGCTAAAATTGATTGTTACACATTAAATCAAAATAGTACAACTCATAGAATACTAGTAAATTTAGCTTGAAAATTCATTTCTATATTTTCAGTGACAGAACAATTAAGCTAGTAGCAATATTTATGAGTCAAGAAAAAAGACTCATTTACATCAATGGTTGCCAGCACAGCTCTATGTGAAGTTTATACTTTTGTGATTTGAATTATTAGTAGTCAAAGAAAATTAGAACCAATAGTTCACAGCGCTTATTATCAATGTTAGTATTGAAGTTACTGAATGAAAGTCATTTCATTTGAATTTCTATAGAAACTTAGTATTCCATGATAAACTTAAATATGTTCTTCAGATTCAAGATGCTAAAAATAAACATGTACTGGGAACAATTTTTAATAGATGACAATGGTCTTTCTGCTCAGGCAATAGTTCAAGAGACGATTTGCCATGTTTGTAAACTTCAATCAGTAATATATTTTCTTTTGCTTTTGCTTTATTTACTCTTGCTGTTATTCAAGACTTTGATTTCAATGACAAGCGTGGTTCGTTTTTGTAGAGTTTCTGCATTTGTACGATAGAACATGATGTGCTAATATTTTTCTCAATAAACTTCTTCACTCTGATATTGATTATTTCAGAAAATTAGAACTTGATCAATGCTTGTTTGTTGGTTGTATTCAAAGATCTATGCAATAATTTGAAACCTTCGCTTTTTAAAACAAACAAAACTGTATTTATATCTATTTAGAATTTATGGACGACGTTGACATGTGATAGAGCAGTCTATACCTTGTTATTAATACTTTTCAGTACGTTCTTGTATCGTTGGAAAACCCTAGTGTATTATTCTGATGTCTATAATATTTGATTAATCGAAAGGACCTTGTAACCTATGACCTTTCAATTCGATTTTTAATACCAGTAATGATAGGAGATTCTTAAGAGCTGCAAAAAAAAACAAATTCTCTATTGATACGTGGAGCCATTTTTAAGAAAGTTTCAATGTTCGAAGACGATATTTGATCTTATTCTTTTACATATCATCTGTTGGTATGCAGATCTTACTTTTTCTGACGAAAACAAAATAAATTAAGCTTGCACGACATTTCATTCTAACACGAGATCCACAAATAAATTAATGTATAAAAATTTCCTCCTCATCCGTTTTCATATGGAATAATAGTACAATAAAAAATATGCACTTTTCTATCAACATTTAATTTTTCCGTGCTGTCACGAGTCCAGTTTTTAATTCATACTTCAGTCACATGCTTAGCAATAATTAGTTTCTTTTTTGTTTTTGTATTTACAAATTATTA
This sequence comes from Rotaria magnacalcarata, assembly GCA_900239745.1. Classification (NCBI taxonomy): domain Eukaryota; kingdom Metazoa; phylum Rotifera; class Eurotatoria; order Philodinida; family Philodinidae; genus Rotaria; species Rotaria magnacalcarata. Next base: position 75,831 of record OENM01000406.1, on the reverse strand, counting down.
ATGAAAAGAATAGGGTTACAACTATGTTATTCAGATTGAATAGAATAATTCGTTAGTATTTTTCTAGAGCTTAAAGGATAATAGCGCAGGACTTTTAATACTGCTTGAAACTCGATCTTTTTTAAAACTTTTTCATAGTATCCATTTACGTATGAAGTACGAGCTTGAAAACCAAGTCACATGAATAGGTTTTGTTTCTAAATCCATTCAATGGCGAAAATACGACGTAATACTCTAAATATTGAAAATTGCTTTTTTCATTCACCGAAAAAGGTTGACATCGTACTTGGTATTCTTTATAAAAATATGATTCAATATACAAGCATTGTTTCTTCAGCAGATTTCATTGAGTTTTACATTTATATGTTAATTTATTGTTTTCATCAAGTATAACCTAATAAGGAGACGATTTCTTCCATTATTCTGACATTGAGAATTCTAGCAGCACGAAAAGTATATCGAACGTATAAATTTGAATATTTCCGATCTCGTTTTTCTACAACAAATCATTGATACCCATCATATCGCACAAAGAAAGAAAGACTACGACCTTGTAATAGTTATATTGATTATTCTAAAGTAACTACTGTTACCACAAAGCGTACTTTTAATTCGACACTTTATCAAATAAATCAGAATTTTCAACAATGTTATATGAAGAAATTGATTCGTAGAGATTATTATCATCTAGCGGGTTATAGTGGGAAAATTCCACAAGAATCTCACATGTTTGGTTTAACTCATAGTGAAATGAGTCGTCGCATATTTTATAATCCTAATATTTATACACGTCCCGATACTTGATTTTCATCAGCAATAGATTCGATTAAGAATCAAACATTTGAACTACACCCTAATTCAACGATTATTAATAAAATCTATACGTCTGATATTAATATTTCTAGATATAGTTGACATATACCAACCATACAAGAAAAATTTGGCAAAACTATTAAGAATTTATTTTTAAAATCTACTACTGATTTTGAAGATGATCAAACACAAAGAAGACACTATGCGTTTGAGTTTAAATTACAAAAACTATTAGAAAATAACTATATTACTAAAAATGATGTGTCAGTAGACTCAATGGTAGTAGATAAGATTTGCGCGTGCTCTATTGAAAACAAAATAACGATAAAGATACGTGTTTTTCTTTCTTCCTAGTTGCACTACACATGTGAACAAATACCTTAGTAACCAATCGGCAAGCACGTAGAAAGCATCCAATACAAAGCACAAGACTCTAGTCTGAATGTTTATAAAATGCGTTATAATAATTATGGCAAACGATTTATTAGCGGTACTAGTATTATTTATAATATTCAAAAAATAGATGCATCTGTCAACCGTTTAGGTTATCAAGGTCATTATCGTCGTTTACTGAATCATTTCAGTGAGACACAGTGTGTTAACAACATGATGAACTCAATGCATTTACTGACATTTATAGATAGAAGACGATGAATCGAAAACAAATATCAACGTTTTCTTTAGGTTATTGTCGAGATAAATAATAGTAACTGATATTCATTTTCTGATTTAATTAATTAATTCTATGAAAATAAGATTCATTAACAACGAGTTCGTGTCAAATTTCAAAATATTCATGTAGTTCAAAGTTCAATATAGTAATTCATATAAGCTATGCCATAGAAAAGATTGTCCTTAGCAAATGATTTTATTTTTTGACATTTGTATTCGATCATAAAAAACAAACTCTCAAGTGCGTTTAGGTCAAATTTGAATCCGGGGAAATTTCCTGAGCGGATATTTACTCATTGGCTAGTAGAGAAGTGAATAAAGGTGTATTGTACTTAAAAGAGAAAAAATATCGACCACGATGCTTCGTTACGTTTTTATTTTTATTGCTCGACAATAAAATACTATTGCAAACATTGCATTTTTCTTATTAATTGGTAAATACAGATTGATCATTCATTGAACGCATGGAGATGTAAATAAGTCTTCATTTGTCGTTCGTTGTATGACAGACCTAGAAATAGAACACATATAAAAATGTTGTCTGCATGCGTCGAATGTATGATCGAGGAAGAGAAAAGTGCATGCGTTCTGTTGCTGGCTATATCCTTGTAAGAGAAAGACAATGAGAAAAGGCTGGGCTTGAACTCTAACCCTCATGTCGTCACGCAGAACGCCACAACATCATATGATGAATTATTAAATAAGATGCAACCATTTTATAACAAAATCATTCCGAGAGCGTATGCTTCTGTCTACCAGTATATATATTAACTGCCAAACTATAGGCACGAATTGATCAGGCACCTGAGCATCAACAAGAAAAATTTTCATTTTGGAACAAATTGTGTGGTTCACACGCCCTCTTAGTTTCGAATCACACGCACACCTCTCTGTCTTATCGCAGCCGTCTGAAGACTATATAAGGACTGAAGTTATCTCTATTTGATTAGAAACAATAAAAATCTTAAATCTCGAGTCATAAATTACTTGTATCAAATCAAACACTAAGGTCAAGAGTCTTCAATGAAAACGGTAATTTGAACTGGATGATATATGAATTGTTATTCTTCATGTTCTTTCTTTTTTGAATAGCATAACTTTGCCTGTCTTTTTGATATTGATGGAGTCATTACAAAAGGTCCAAATTTTATTGCGGCTGCAAAACCAGCTATTCATACACTAATGGAACTTAATATTCCAGTCGTTTTTGTTTCAAATACGTGTGCCATAGAATCGGAAAAAGCCAAACAATTATCAGCGATGCTTGGTATCACTGTAAGTTTCATTGATCATAAGTATATATTGATATTTATTTATAATATAGATTGATCCGGAACAAGTTGTTCTTGCTCAAACACCAATGCGTACTTTAGTTGAATATCACAACAAACATGTTTTAATATCTGGACAAGGTCCAACAGAAGAAATAGGACAAATGTACGTAAAGTATTATTTCTAGAAGTATTTATTTAATTATTTATTTATTTTTATAAAAGGCTTGGCTTTAAAAGTGTAACAACAGTTGAAAAAGTATGTGAAGCCTTTCCAGAATTAGACATGGTAAATCATATGCATCGAGCTAAATTTGTAAGTTTAAACAAATAATTATTTGCAATAAATTTTATCATTATTTTTATTTAGAGTGAGATGATCCAAAATCAAAGTTTTGTTCGTAATAAAAATTTTCATTCTATCGATGGTAAATTATTGTTTCATCATAAGTTTTATATTATTAGCATTTTTCTTATATAGCTATTGTTTTACTTGGTGAACCCATCAGTTGGGAAAGTTCGTTACAAGTTATAACTGATCTTCTTTTAACGGATGGCAATCCACTAGTTGTACCTGTTGACACATCAGTTAATCGTTCTCATATACCGGTTATTGCCTGTAATCGAGATTTAGTTTTCAAAGCTGCTGCTGATTTACCACGTTTTGGCCATGGTGCTTTTCTTACATGTTTAGAAGCCTTATATAAGGTAAATTTAAAACAAAACGACTCAATATTTATTGAAATTCTATTTTTTTTTCAAATAGAATCTTAGTGGAAATGACTTGATATATAAAGCGTTTGTTGGTAAACCATTTGAAATATCATTTCAATATGCTGAAATCGTGGCTAATAAACTTGCACTTGCTAAAGGACAACAAAAAATTGACAAAATCTATTTCATTGGGTAAATATCTAATGTTACGAATAATTTCATTTTTTCTAACACTAAAATTTCATTTTCTAGGGATAATCCTGATGTTGATATTGTTGGTGCAAATATGTACAATTCTTTATTACAACAAGATGTTGATGCAAGAAAAAGTATCAGCGGTTTCGATTTGATTACAGATCCGACACATTTAACTGCAACATCCTGCCAATCAATTTTAGTGTGCACAGGTGTTTATGATCCGAATAAACAATTAACTGAAGAAAAAGAACATTGGAAAAAACCAACGACAATTCAGCATGATGTTCTTGATGCTGTCAAATATATTCTAAAAAAAGAAGGAATTTCATTGATTTCATAATATTTTAGAACAGTTTTTATAGGAAAAAAACAACGTATTTGGCTTTGTCCTAAATTTATTTTTCATTTTATTGTTCGGTCGTCAGATATGTTGTTTTTTCTTTTTCTTTTGATCTGATTTTGTAAATAAATCCTTGTAAATAACGATATTACTTCATGTTTTATTAATAAAGATCTCCATCGTGTACCTTATAAACAAGATGAGAATATTTGTTTATGACATGGATTGAAAGCAGAAAAGCCGATATCAAAGTACAAGTAGATATATGGATTAGATGGTATCACGAGAATGTCAATCACCTAGATATTTATTAACACGATAATTATATACTCGAAATGTTTTCTAGTTTTTTTTTATGATCTCAGTTAGACTGATAAGCAATCTGTTTCAGGTTACGTGCCTTCAAGTACAAAAACCAAAGTCTATAGATGATGACTGTTTAACATTTAAAATGATTTTGTTAACCTTTTCATAATCTATAAATAAATATATATGTATGTATAAAGAACTTTGCCAATTGATGTTTTTGTTGTTTCTGTTTTGAAAAAAACAAAAAGACTCGTGAAATTTTTTTATAAACTTCAAAAAATATTTTATCTTGATTATTTTTAATTCTAAATAGAAACGTTTATATAAACATTTAATCGAATTTGAATACGCAGATTGTGTATATCGATATTCATTTCGGAGATGAAAAGAAACGCGGTCCCTTAGCTCAGCCGGTTAGAGCGCCGTGCTAATAACGCGGAGGTCATGAGTTCGATCCTCATAGGGACCAGTTCTTTTTTTTTCTTCTGTAGATTACATGTTCTTTTGTGTTTTTTTTTTCTTATTCTGCTACCATATGATTTGATGACTCATGTCAGATTTTGCTACGAGCAATGTTTCTTTGTGTAATTATTTCCAATTTGACTTAAACTTGTTAAATAAGTATACAGAAAAAGATGATATCGGCTTGATTTTAATATATCTATTTAGTATTAAAAAAAAATATCCTTGCTTAGCTATTCAAATGCATCAACAGTAACAATATTATATTGAATTATTTTTTCAAACTATCATGTTTCACCTAATAAATTTTATCCATGGTTATTTTTTGTGAAAACTATTTCTCCAACAATCAGTATTGGCACATCGTCACATACAATGTTAGTTGCTTGTGAAGGGATCGAAATTTCAAAGGAAACAACAATAATTGGCAAATGTTTGCTCATTCACATGTTCAAAATTTATCTATTGCAATTAGAAAAGTAACCTGTGGTTGAACTGACTATCGTCAGTGTAGTTCATTGAGCACCGTAAGATGATAAAATAGTGTTAATTTTTAAGTATGCCATTTTGCATATATCATTAACAAAAATAGTTAAAGTTGTGATCATCCAAAAGAAAGTTAATTACAGGAATACGATGAACACAACAGAGCAGTCATTGTTTGATGAAGTTTCTGATTTTTCTGACAAAAAGATTTTGCGCAACTAATGAGGGAACGTTTTCAACTGTGAAATCGTTTTTGAGTTCGGACTCTGTGCATACGGTAGACCCCAGTGAGGCATGGAAAACCTCAAAATAACAAGTGCTAATAGGCCTTCTGTCCAGAGCTATAGGCATTTTAATCGAATTTTAGTCTATGCCATAGTATATACCAACAAATCGAATGACGGTATTTCGACCTGAGATTTTGCCCATAGATAGATCTATTTGTAAGTAGAATGCCCTGAAAATTTCACCTCAGAAGAATGTTTTCTTCTAGAGATATTTAAGTGTGAAAACACAAGATTTTAGCACCCTTCGTAAGATATGACTGTTTTTTGGAATACGGTCTAAAATGTCCCCAAAAAAATTGTCCTTTCAAAAATGTCCCTGGTTTTTCGTCCTCAGAAAAAATGTCCCTTGCTATAAAAATGTTCCTTATTCTTTAATTTTAGTTGTTGAACTGTGTGTTAGTCAAATATAGATGACCCCTTCAAGAAAGAAATATATCGGTGCATATTTTAATTGTCTATTGTAGAGGATACGACTACCGTATCAATGATTCAATAAAGACGAGAAAATATATCGTTTAAATGTCATTCGTTGTTTTGCGTAATATTTTTCCGTAATTGTAAAAAGACATTTTTGATGGGATCTAATAAGTTGACAGCTATTGATGAAACTGAATGTTTATCGCCATCTCAATCACCTGAAAATTCATTTTGACAACCAAGTCCAACTAAACTAACTATTACAAAAACATACTCGAATAAAGGAGAATTTATGTTAATTGTTAATGGTTATAATTTACAATTTTTAAATTTTAATCCAAAGAAAACTATAAAATTTTGGCGATGTACAAACCGAAGTTGTAATGTAATTTTGCATACAAATTCTGATGATACTTTTAGGAGGTTTTCTGGAACAATTACTGTTCATAACGTCATTTTTCAGATTAATAGCGGAATGAAACATCGTGTAAAGCGACCCAAGTCAAAAATTGGTGAACAACGTATGAAAGAATTATGAACGATTCGACAAAAACCAAATTGATCCGCAAGAATTATTAAAAGAACTTTCTTTTTTTGTCGCAAGTGGAAAATAAATTAGAATTTTATTCGTTTTATTGATTATATCACATGATTGCTTTTATGAATAAGAGTAGTTCATGTTTTACAGAAAGCACATCTCAAAAATGAAAGACATTTTTTCGGAGGACAAATATTTCTAAGGACCATTTCTCAGGGACATTTTTACCGAAGGACATTTTTGAAAGGACATGTTTTTTGGGGACATTTTAGACGGTTACAGTTTTTTGGGACTTAAATATCTCTAGAAGAAAACATTCTTCTGAGGTGAAATTTTCAGGGCATTCTACTTACAAATAGATCTATCTTTGGGCAAAATCTCAGGTCGAAATAACGTCATTCGATTTGTTGGTATATACTATGCCATAGACTAAAATTCGATTAAAATGCCTATTAGCACTTGTTATTTTTAGGTTTTCCATGCCTCACTGGGGTCTACCGTATGCGCAGAGTCCGTACTCAAAAACGATTTCACAGTTGAAAACGTTCCCTCGTAAGTTAATAATAATCAATCATGGTTTTCATTAAAATGAATGACACTTTTCGCTGTTGAAGAAGTAAATTATATATCATTGAAACGAGTTTAAATCAATGCTGCATTTTGCGTGGATAGTCATGTGTTTTAAATACATGTCATACCATTCTCACGTTTGTCTATGCAATCCTTCTTATTGGCTAATAATCAAGATAAAAATACACATCTGTTCTGAACTTGTAGGTTAAAACATCGTCAGAGCTATAACGCTACGAAGAAGTCAAAGTATTCTATTGAACCTGATAAAATAAGCCCTGGGTTTATTAATACCTCTAATTGAAAGCTGATATGCATACTCAACTAGACTAATACGAGACTGTGTTGAGACACAATGTATATATCAATAATTAGGAAACTCATATTTGAGACGGAAGCCATGGACATAAATACTCTTCTTTAATTAGGCCTATTTCAACTGCACACCGTGATTAAGATGACGCCTGTTGCAAGTTTATTCCATGTAAAAACCCCGCTCTACTAAAATAATTATCAAATCAAGCAAAGATGCACGAAGTACTTCATTTTTCGTGTAGAAGAAGTTGATTAATGATAAATATTAGCTCTATCACATGTTTTAATCGAAGATTTTTTGTATTTTTCAATTGAATTACTCGTTGTATCAATGCAGTCTCACATATCCAGTTACATAAGAAGCTATCATTCAAATTGAAATATCTTGTTTGATTTATTTCCATGAACATTATTGTATTGATCCTTCGTTAATTTAGAATGAAATTTGCATGATGATATCATGATGAGTAAACCAAAAGCACTTGCTATTTTTGTTATCATATTTCTGAATCTTACGAATAAGTTAAAGTTACTTTTATGATTTTCTATTTTATTTTGAATAATAATTGACTTAGAATATCTTCAATCACAGAACTACCATTGTCTATATTAAATTTTTGATTATTAAAACCCTTGAAGTATTAAAATAGTTGTAAATGTAATATAGCACGGGCGTTCTAGCAAAGCACAATAATTTACTGCCCTACTTACATTAAATATCGATTTATCTACTATTTAAATTTGAAGTACTACGCAATTTGTTATCCTACGTTAACGTTCAATTGAAAATCTCATGGAGCTATTCGGTTTGAGTTTTGAATGATATTTTCATCGGCTAAGTTTTCTTTTTTTAACATATCGACAATATAATAATTCAAAATTAGAACAAATTAATAGCCAAACACATTAAAATAAATACTGGATTCAATTCATTCACAATGTTGAGCTAGTTTATAGGTAGTCTAAAATCCGAGTACACAATAAAACAAAATCAGAATAAATCATTGATTATGTTAATTATCCACTTTTGTTTGTATCAATTTTTTCATATCACCTACTGATTTTTTACGTAGATCAAAACTTTATATATTATCTCTAGAAAATAAAACTAATTCCTCGTAATGAATCAGAGATATTATGATTTTCTGATAGTTTTGATTGCTTGAACATATGAATCTTGAGCTCAATAAATCTAACAACGTCCGTCTGCATTCAATATCCATACGATTAAATGCATTACGTGATAGACCATGAACAATGGTAAATTTTACATACTCATATGCAACACTGCAACATTCAAGTAAGTGTAAACAATCTCCGTCGAATACCCAAACATCCGTCATCAGCATACTTATTCGATCTTTATTTTGTATAGTTGAAAGAGATTGAAGCTGTACCAATATGAACAGCTCTATGGATGGCATACCTTCCTTTTTCATCCGTATAACAAAAAAAATGCTTTGAAGAAAAAGTTTTGTAACACCCAAGAAAAATAAAATCAATAACTAAAACAAAGCTCTCATTTGATGTAATGCAATACTATACAGATCTCTTGGATTTGGAAATTTCCTTTTTTTGGTTGCAAGGGAAATAATAAAAATAAAATTTATTACTACGAAATTCAAACTAGTTTTGTTGCACCAGTCACAAGAACTAGTTACAGTAAATTTGATGTTGACATTTTTAATTAAAAATAAATCTAGCTCATCTCTTCTTACACAAAGATCTTTTTACATCGACTAATTAAAAAACGTGTAAACCTTGATAAAATTCTCCTCAGTGATTTTATTTACTAAATTTCACATTAAAAACTTTGGTGAAATTTTTTTTTTGCGTAATTTAATAATACTATAGAGTTCAGTTTTTTTTTCTATTCTTTAAACAAGAATTGATTGGTCTTAATGAAATAAGAATTTTCTTTTATCTTTAATTTATTAAATATAAAATTAATTTCCATCTTGTTCGACCTTCTTTTTCTTCGTATAAACCCCAAAAAAGAGTAACATATTGCTTTTGCTATTACATTTTCGTATAGAATATATATATATATGCGTATGTGTGTGTGTGCACACAAGCAAGCTACTTCGCTGTCGTCGTGTCTTTATAATTGTTCTTCTCTTTACCAACCATTGCCCCTTTCTTTCTTTTTTCTTTCTTCCAAACATACACACACACACTATTGTATGAAACGCATCATAAAGGGCCTCTGTTGTGCTTGCTGCACTCTTGCTTGCGAACAAGCGTTTTCTCTACACATTTTGCTGCTGCTGCAATCACTATTCGACATCACATACACAGCAGACGGAGACGAACACACACACACACACGTATAAAGTAAAGCAAAGCTCCTTGCACACATACACGACCGCTATAGTGTATGCGCTTCATGTTTGAAAAAAAGCGAGACGAGAAAGCAGAGACAAGCACATATATACACGTTATATGCGTGCGTTTTCTTTCGCTGTCGATTCTTCTTTATAGCTAGGCAGCAAAGAAAAACGACACACCACTGACTGGCTGGGTCACATTTCTCTCTTTGTCTAACTCGTTGTTCATTGATTCATTTGGCAGTCTTTATCTAGAGAAGTGAAGGAGAAAGAGAGAGAGAGAGCAACGATCGTATTTATTCGATAGTTTATATTCAGTTCTTTAGTTAGTTGATGATATTTTTTCAAATTTGAACGACGTAGGTGTACACCAATACATTTATATACATATGTATTTTTTTTTCTAGATTCTTACATTTTTCTTTGTTTCACTATCTAATAAGAAGAAATAATGCCACGCAACGCCGGAGCATCCAAAAAAGCAGGCAAAGATCCAAATGCACCAAAACGACCATTGTCTGCATTCTTTATTTTTTCACAAGATGAACGACCAGACATCAAGAAGAAAAGTCCATCATTGTCGGTTGGTGATATTTCGAAAGAAATAGGTTTAAGATGGAAAAAAGTTAGGTACGAATAAAAATTTCGAAATTCTTCTTCCTTCTACTATTGGTCGTTTTCTCGTTTCTTTGTTATCTAGTGATGATGTCAAAAAACGTTATGAACAAAAGGCTGCTGTTGAAAAACAAAAATATGAAGTACGCCTTGCTGAATACAAGAAAAGTGGTGGTGGTGGTGGTGGTGATGTTAGCTCAGCTAAAGGAGGTAAAGCTGCAGCAAAAGCACCAGCAAGCAAAAAACCAGCAGCAAAGAAGCCTGCAGCCAAAAAACCTGCAAGTAAATCAAAATCATCGGATGAAGATAATGATGATGATGACGACGACGACGATGAAGATGAAGATGAAGAATAAACTAACAATTAAAAATTAAAAAAAAAAGATCTCTGAGCGTCCCTTATCCTTCGTTTTTTTTTGCTGTCGAGTTCAAAATTTTCTGTTTTCTGTGTACTACTACGTGTTATATTGTTGTAGAATGACATTCTTGTTTTGTATGTGAAAAAGAAAAGATGTATGAAAATAAAAAAACTCGCGCTTGTCTCTATTTTTTTTTGTATACAACTTCTCTATCATTTCTCTTCTATCTGTGTACTACTATTATTACTACTCTATTTGTTCTTCATTACTTGTCTTGTTGTTGTTTTCATTGGCTATGAAATAAAATAGAAAAAAAAACCCAGGATGATAGATATATTCAAGATTTTCTCTTACAAAAGTGATTATGCGTGACAGAAACAGGATTTCTATCTGTGCATATAAATAAACAAAGAGCCTTACGTGAAGACAGTTACAAAGAAGAAAAAGCATTTTAATAGTTCTTTCCTGACATTTTTAAAAATTACTATCATTTATTAATTGTAATGGTTGGCATTACTATCTTTCTATTTTTTCTTATTCATACAAATTTATCGTCAACGACCAAAACTCTAGTGAAACACAATTGTCAAGTTGAAGCTTACACGGAAACAATATATCTTCAGAATTGTAGGAGCAAGCCAATTAAAATTGATACAACTCGTTGTCGTGGTCAATGTTATTCAGAAGATTTTCTTGTCTACGATTGGCAAGATTCACCAACACATTATCGACATAAACGTCATCTTCTTTGTTGTTCACCTACGAATACTGAAGCTCAAGAAATTCGAGTTACGTGTGAAAATGAAAATGAACCACAAACAGTGAAATATCGCTTTGTAATAAGTTGTGAGTGTAAACCTTGTAATGATAGATGTACAGAGTGAAGATATTGTCAGAACAAAATTCAAAGAAAGAAAAATAAATAAATAAATACCAATAAACGTGCTTTTTTATCTCTTTTTTAAAGAGAAAAATAAGAAAAGTACAACAAACAAAAAATGCTGTATTTTTTTGTACAATACAAAGTATCAAACAAAAAAAATTGACAATACATGCACACATATACGAGTTACGTCTTTTTTTGTTCTTCTGCAAGAATTAATAATAACAATATTGATAATAGAGAGAAAAAAAAGCGACAAAATCCTAATATTTTATTTTGCTCACATATAGATAAGTTTTCTTCTTTCTTAAAGAAAATTTCTATTCATAAACAAACAGACAATATAAAATAAATATCTATGATAATCACAGAATAGATTTCTTCTATTTTTTTGGCGTATTTTTTTTCTCTCACACAGATATTTCATAATGTTTATTTCCATTCATTTTTCGACGATTCTGTTGTTCATTGTTTTGTATTGATTGAGGTAATAATGGCCGTTTTGGATAATCGAAAGCAAATGAATGTAAAGGATGCGCTTGTCGATAGGAGTCAGTTCGCAATGTTACACCACTATTTGTCGATACATTATCAGCTTGAACAGAATTTTGATTAACATACATTTGTTTCATGCGTGTCGAATTATTATTATTATTATTATTTGGATAGTAAGGCAATGGTTGATGAATATCATCTTCATTTCCTTCAATATTATCATATGAGCAACGTGAAGATAATGACATATTTGATAGACTACGACGCATGGATTCAAATTCGGGTTGTGTCGTTTGCTGTAGGAGAGTATTTTTAACTGGCTGATATGGATATGAAGATGTTAACGGAACGGAATTCGAAGATGTAACAGGCTATAAATAAAGAAGAAGAAGAAGAAAGGGAGATAGATGAAACAGAAAAATATGAGCTTCTGAGCTTAATTACCGGCTGCTGTTGGGCAATATGAATGGAATTATTACATTGCCGAACTAGAAAATAAAGTATCATAATGATTATTTTGTTCGGTATTCTTAAAATAGCTTGAAAACAGAAGTGAGAATTAAATTTATAGTTAATTACTAATAAGAAAAAAGTAAACATGCAATATATGTATATATAATCATTATTTTCTATATTTCCGGAACTCATTCTATAATTCAATTTTGTTCCAAAGAAATCTACTCCAGACATTATCTAGCGTAATGAGGAAGAAAAATTATGAGAATCAATTTTGATTTCAAATTATTTTATAAGCAAATCTACTAACAAACGGAATACATGATAATGTCGAAATAAATGTTGCTAAAACAAACATATTAGTACTAATTGATTAGATAACTATTTGTAGGTCATTAGCAGGGGGCTACAATGCTCTTGAACAATATTGTCTAACAAGATAAGCTTTTAGTTATCGTAAACATTCGATATTCTCTATGTATTAGACATTTAACTGATAAACTTTAGTTAATTACAGTATCTCAGAAGAATTTATCTGCAAACGAAAAGGTTGGATATTGAATCTAATCTAACTCGAACGCTTGCTGATTTCCATGAAATTAGTAAGTATTGAAGAAAAGGAACAAGCAATGTTTTCTTTTTCAAATAGTTTTGCATATTCAAGAAAGAATTTTGTTTTAACCTTTTTCATCGAATGGATTACTAAAAATATTTGCTTTGGCATTTAATTTATGGATTTCATCATAACTGCTCTTTCGTTTGTCATCGCGTTCATTTTTTACGATTTTATTATTTATTATTCCATAGGCCATTTCGTCAAATAAATCAACATTGTAACGTTTCGTCTTCGACTTTTTCAATTGAGGATGCAAGGGTTGACATAACGCGTTACAAAAATTTCTCCAGCAACCTCTATTAAATACATCATTTTGCATATGATATTTGCCCGTCACTTGTTCATTTGTTGTACGACCTTGTGATATAAGATAAATATGAAAGCCTGTTAAACCGCCAATAGGTATTGCCATTAGGCCAAGAAGAAGAAGTAAAATAATACAAATAATAAAGCGATAATCCGAAAAACCAACAAAGGATGTTCTATTTAAATACATGGATGATGAATAATCATTTTGTCGTTTTAATAAATGACTATTTGACGGCATCACGATAAAATTGTTTGTAACACCTTCATGATGACGTTCATGAAGAACATAGTAAAGACAAAATGTAAATAGTAATACCATATGAATGCATAGAAGAAATAAAAATTGAAAAAAATAACGATAATTACGACGACCTAAATTAAAATTTCAATGTATAAAAAGAAAACCGAAATTTAAACTTAATACATACCGACACAATTGTTGAGCCATGGACAATGATGATCGAATGTCTAATGGAAAGAAAATTTTCTTAAAAAAGAAGTTCATTTTATGAAACTAACAATAGAATATATCCAATTGTGTCAAAAAACGGCTCGAATACATATTATTGTTAAAAATAGATTTTTTGTGAATTTATGCCTTTCAACTGCCAAATAAGAATCTACTGGTCTTATCAGGAATGTGTTTACATAGATCGAAGCAACTAGAATCTTTTAGATTTTGTTTCCAGTCGCATTGAGGTCTAGTCATACTCATAATATGATATCGAGCAGTTTCCAACGATTGCTAAGCACATTCTCTCGTTGATATAAATTTTTCAGATGATAGATTATAAATGCTAGCTAGCCAAAGTTCTATTGACCATCAATTAGTTAAACTTACATCTATGCATCGTTCACAAATAGAACAATGTGAGCATCGTGGCGGACGAAACATTTTACATGTACGACAATATTTGACATAGACCGATCCTGGATATGAATTTTCTTTTAAAATATTAAATATCAATTAAGAAACAAATAAATTACCATCTTTAATACGAATCAGACGAGATTGTGGTTCATCAAAATCATCTTCATCGTTACCATCATTTATTTCCAAGTCATTGTTGTGTTTCGATCGACGAGTATAAAAACTAACATTGCCATATTCGTTTTTTAATGATTGTTCGTAGATCCCCTAGAAAATCATCAGATATATCGATGCTATTTTTTTATTCGGAATTGAAATAAAATATATGAAAATTATTTACTGGGTCCATAAATGTTGCGAGAGCAAAGTTTGCACATACAAGCACAAATAAAACACAATGTAAAATTGGAATAGGTAAAAGCTTTGGTAGAAGAATGAGAATCTCTGGAAAAATGCATATCCAATAAGCAAATGATGTAGTTAATAAAATAAGCCAAGCAAAAAAGGCCGGCAGACGTTGAGTAGTACATAATTTTTGACGACGACGATGATATTGAATTCGACTATTTTTTGGTTTTAGTTCTACATCTGACAAATGTGATGATGATGATGTGGTCACCATTTGTTTTTGTGAATTTTGTGGTGACATCAACATACATCCGAGAGTTAATCTAAAACGAAGATCTAAAATTTTATTGGCTTAATATAAATCGAGAAATATTGATCATCCTTATCTCTTTGTGTTAGTTATTTATACAATCAGTCAGTCATTCTGTCGATAGTAACGATGATGGCTCGGGGTTGTATATATCATAAAACGGGAAGAAAGAAAGAAGAACGCATGTATTGTAAATGTACGTTCATTAAAGCGAGAGAGAAGAAAAGTAACTATTTTGTTTTCTTTTATACTTGAACGAGAGAGAATACTGCTATAGCTTGCATTGATATATAAAACGAATAATACGTGAAACGTTTCTTATTCAATAGGAAGCAAACGCATATATTAACGAAAGAAACAAGAGGCAATTAGAAGGTGAAAAGAAGCTCACTTCATAAACTAGAAGGCATAAAGAAGAAGAAAGTAACATTGATGCAATAAAATGAACAGAATGTCATGTGTGTATATTACTATTTTTTGAAAAACAATATGGAGGAAAATCCGATAATAATGAAAGAAAGAAAGGAAACTAAAGAAAAAGAGGCATTTTTATTTCAAACAAAAAAAAAACATATTAACATTTCAAGTAAAACAATTTTGCCCATCGTCTATAATATATATGACCATCATAAATCAATAACCAAATACACTTGAAAAAATAGTAAATTAGAGTTCATGTCATAAATATGTATTGGTAAAAAATACACTTACGTGAACATAGCAAATATAATTAGTAGATTCCAAAGACCAATGAAGACTCGAAAATATTGAAGGCTGCCAAGAAATTCACCTATTTTGTCTCCTAAAATAAACGTTCAGTATTGTTTCCGAGTATATTTAATGTTGCATTACTTCCTCAAAGCTACTATTTTAACATGAAACATTAAAGATAATTCTAGGAAATATAGCGTGTAGTACAAAGATAATGACACAAACGTCAGTCGATAGTTCTTTACAATCAACGAGTGCTCAAAGAAATATTCTTGTATCGTAGGATAAAGAATATTTTTCTCGTTCTTAGAGTATATAACTTATTTTTAGCACTCATCTATACAGGATAGGAGAACCACTTGTAAAACAAAGCTGCACTTACATCAGCTAATGTCCTTCTCTCTCTCTCTCCCTCTCTTCTGAATAACATTTGACATTACTAGAATATGCGTTCCTTACAGAAACTTGGCAAATCAATTGCGGTACAATGCTACAATAACAGCAGGTATACCACATGGTGCTGGATAATTATTTACATCAGTAGAATAATAATGTTGATTTCCGACAGCATCATGAAATATAATATTCAGTTTATGGAAACTCATTGGAGACAAAGTTTTACACATTTTGTTCTGTTGAATAGCATTGACTATTTAGTAAATGATGAAATGTTTGGGTAACTTACGTTGACTGAGAATGTTTTCTTTTATGATGGTGGAGTCGTTAACTATCGTCGCGGAAAACTTCTTTGTGTGAACCAATATAAACATTGACGACTTTTTAGAGAGAGAGAGAGAGAGAGAATTTATCGTGCTTTTTTCTATGTGAATGTTTAACAAAGTCAAATATAATTTAGTCGAAGAGGAAATGTCCTATCGACAGATGAAAAATGAACATTTCAACATGATGTTTTACTCCAGAGAAATTAGCATCAGTATTCGATTCTGCGTTATATATGAAGGATACGAAGACGTCGAAAAGCTGATTCTGTTTTCTATTCTTTCATTTAATTTATCAACGTCCGTTAAAAATAAATTATATATGATTCTTCTTAGAAAAATATTGACTTGACATCGGTGCTGTTGCTGTTTCGAAATACATTTTGTTGTTTTCCTCTATATGAATAACACCATTTAATTAGAAACAAACTTTTATTCGACTACTCTATTACATTTCGATAACTTACCAATCGATGGATTATCAGCAATGAAACCAACTTCTTTTCGTTTCCTAAAATGAATGTCAAAAGAAACCAATAAATAATTCATAAATCTATATTTTCCTTCTTCATTCTACATACAATTTAACATCAATTATCGCTCCAGCATTCACCATTAAAGTACTAAATAATATCAAGAACAAATTTAACTAATGGAACTTTACAATATGAAGTACTTGCAAGACAATAATCAATGTTGAAATCATCTGAAACGAAACAGAAAAATAATAAATTAATGTTGATATTTAATTTTTATAAATAGAAATCGGACAGCTTAATTCATATGTATCACACTGTATTGGCTCACCAACGAAAAACAAATAGAAGGATAAACGTACATGTACAAAAAGAAAAAGAAAAAGAAAAAGAAAAGAAAATAAATAATTTACATACGAAAAATTCTTTGCACGAAAGATTCATATTGACTAGAGTGTTATCGGCAAAATAAAACAAAAAAGATAAAGATCACAAAAATACATAATCATCAGATAATGAATGTTTTCTTGCACGATTGGTTTTTGTTTTCGTTTCATTTAAGACTTGGCCAGCATCATTATATGAATCACTATATTGAATTTTTGATGAACTTTTACTTTTATGCGATTGATGATTATTTGTTGATAATACTGCTGAACTATTTCCTGGTAACGATAATTTTGTTACACGAAGAATCACACTTTCTTCTTCGTTCAACGATGGATAATCGAAAGTAAATATACGTGTATTACTTTCCTGAAATGTACCACGTTCAATACGAAATATGGGACATGCACGTCGATCATCTGTTTTCATATGGCATATATGATTCCACTTAAATAAAACATATTCATTAAATATCAGTATAGTATTTAGACTAGAATAAAATCCATTTTAAAGATAAGTCAAATGAAAGATTTCCGTGAGATCTTTTATCGTATTTCTTTGATTACATATTCATCTAGTAATGGTCTATTCCTATTCTATTATAAGTTTTGGAATACAACAAAAGAAATATTCGCCATTTCAATATTAATTTTATTATCAAAAATTATCGGAAAATCTCTATGGAATTATCATATGAGCCAGTCCATGTAAGCCGCGACCGAAGCTGCTCAATCATTACTCGCTGATTCGTCTTATTTTAACATATGCGACAGAGGCAAGTGCTTAATGAATTCTAGCGCAAGCCAATCCAAAAAATATTAAACCGTTCAGTTTTTATTGCATTTCTACGAAGAGCACTATAAAAACCAAGGGGAAAACAGCTGATTCATGATTTTTGAGTGATTTTCATGAAATCAAAAGTCACCGGAAATGACTGGAACTAGTTGAAAATCAATTGATTTTGGGCGATTCTCGACTGATTTTGGGCTGCTTAAAATCAGTTGTTTCTCCCTTGATAAAAACTCACTGTAACGGGAGGTCATTTTTGGTACCCTATATCTCAAAAAGGCATCAAATCGTTTGGGCTGAAAACTTTGGTACACCAACATCCGGCTAACTTCTACGTGTAAAAAGAATTTCAGCTCCAACAATTGATTGTTT